>DVQP01000093.1:0-35105 GCA_018231745.1 Danaus eresimus
ATATATATATATATATGTATATATTATTTTGTAATTACGTTTTTATTAAATATATGAACGGTCAGAATGAATAAATAAAAAAATTTTCGTTTGCACCTATTTTCGAAATTAATTTTATAAATTTTAGTCATTTAGATATGTAATAAACGAACAATGCGGGCACTTTAAATAAAATAGACATCAATTTTGTAGTCTGGAACAACAACAAATTGTGTTGCAAGGTGCGACAGAGCACGTGCCCGTTGCCCCGGGCTTCTCTACGCATATCTGTTCCGAATTAAAATTTGTGTCATACATCTACAAGTTCAGGTCGAAAAGAATTAAATAAATTGAACTCTAGCTGGCTCACATAAGAGCGATTTAAATACTATAATAATGATAAAGGAAATTGATTATTCAATATAATATCACCTCGGGGTTAACGATTACTGGTGCATGCGCCCCAGATGGCGGGATAACCGACGTTTGTTTCCGCAGTGATATCTGAATTAAATAATATAAAGCCTTGGAAAGGTGCTCATTATCATAAACGGCAGATAATATATTTGTGTTATATCTATTGTATCTAACGAGATACGTTTACGCTTTATGAGATTGACGTCCGGATAAGGATAAATAATGTGAATAATGTTTATAATATGTAAGAAAACAAGATGTTAAACAGTATAGCCATGAAAGCAGCAGGCGCGAGGCGGCAGGCGGCGAGGTAAGACGGGCGGCGTGGCTGTATCATGGCACCATCCCGCGGACGCCGTCCATCTCTGGCCTCGCTGGCTCACTGAGTACATTCCCGTGTAAGTTTTTACACCTATTATTTTATGTGTCGGCGAGTAAAGTTCGGTACGTGAGTTATAAACTCGCTCGCGCCTCTCTCGCCCCTACTTTATAGGTATTAACGACTTGTCCGAGAGTTTTCTTATAAATAAATTTGAAGGGTAACAAGGCTCGCTTTTGTCGGATTAGTAGAGTGGATCTTGTTTCACTTTGTTGCGGAGCCTCTTCTATCTTTTTATAAAGCGAAAATTATAGTGGGATATGCCCTTTTACTTATCGAGCTATTTTTAGTCGTAAATTCATTACACAATCATGCTATAAATTTATTCTTAACGTTCTATTTAATGTTAAGAGTAAATTGTGAAATACCATAACGTTGTTCTTCATGTATACATAGATATTTTAAAATGTAAAGAAAACCTAAGAAATATTATTAATCTTAAATGAATAAATGAAAGTAAATATAAATGTTTTGGAAGGTGCATCAAAGGATTTTAGACCAAAAAAATCACATGAAAGTTACAGGTTTTAATTAAAGATGTATTAGTGAGTATTAATATTTTATAAAAAAAAGGAAGACTGCGTTTAAACAGTTACAAACATAATTATTAAAAATGACTCGATTTAGAAAAAAATGTTTACCAGACAAATTTAATGCAAAGAAAAAGACTAGTTCAGATTTTTTAGCAATCTTTTGGGTTGTTTTTCAATGGCACATTTCATTAGGTATGTAGTAAGACATACATATATATGTGAGTAATGGCGTATAAAATCAGAGGATCACGTGACATTAGGCCATAACGCGTGGACTATAAAAGTGGACATATGGAAGTTAAAAGCTCCACCTGTGAAATATCAGAGTAGTAAAGTAAATGCAGTAGTAGCAAGGACGTGCTGCCGTTACAGACGAAATACACTCCTACGTCATTTTCTTTATTACACTTTCAAAATAACACAAAATATATGATATATAACACAATTGATAAATAAACTATCTGTATTTTAAACGGGGAATACTTTTACGAGCTAAATATATCACAGTATTGTAATGTTACGCTAGCAATAATAAAATGTCACGTGCCTAATATAAAACTATTTAACAATGGATATTTCTGGAACGTATATTATAACAACAAAAGTGAATTTATGAGTGCACTCTCGAGGTTTCAAATATCTCTAATGGAGTAAGAGTGAGCTTCACATCTTCATCTCCCCCACAAACTGCATTATAACGTCTTCGCCGAAAATAACCGCACATAAATATAAAACAATGTGAAACCACTTAAAGCGAATAAAATACACGTCCACTTCAACTCAGTAAAATGAATTTATTAATAACGGAGACAATGAACGTCTGTAACAAACGTTTCACTTTTTGTATTTTTAATTGTCGTCCGGACGACAGCGGAGACGCATTAGAAGAACCAAAATAAACTCGAGATCATATTCAACACACCGCACACAGACACCCTCCCAATCATTAATATTATCCCTTAAACATATCATAATGACATTATATAATATGCAATTATCTATTTCAAAGTTTTTATAAATTATTTAAGATATAATTATAGCACTCCAATCCTACAATATGTCGCGAAGTTACAGTGGAGAGTTCAGTTCTTAGATGATATCTTTGCTGTAATTAAAAATGTTGTCGTGACATTCAGAGCCCCGTCCCGCCTCCGCAGTCTTCTGCCTCCTTTAATATTGTTGGCGATTGAATCGTAATTAAATGTAACGAATCAAATTACACTTTATAAAAGAGGTCTGATAGCTCAAAATGGATGGTGTATATCTCTCGGCAAAATCGAACGTGCTCCCGTCGAAATGCCAACCATTTTATTTATTCGCCTTAATTATGTATCTTGTCTTAATTTACGATTGGATCATACGATAATCTGTAGCGTTATTTATTATAGATGCTTAGGTATCCCATACATTTCCATAACAAGATTTAGGATTACTCGGAATGATGAGGAGCCCTACGCTTTTAGTAATGATTAAGAGAATTATCGACATTCGTATTTTCAATTAAATAAGCCGCGGATAGTTGAGCGGCCTTCGATAGCGTCATCGGATTTAATTTTGTTATGTGTCAGTAGCATGACGGTTAGAGTCGCGATACGACCGTCTGCAGATAGCCTAATGAAAGTAATGGAAGTTTATTAACGATACATCGACAACTCTTCTCGCACATACCTTCATTTGCATATAGTAATAGATGGGAGAGCAATGCAAAACGTGCCAGGGGAACAAAGAGAGCCACATTTGCTAATTACCAACGATTTTGCTTGTGTCGTGCGCACAGACGCCGGGTCGTGAGCTCCCGAGATATGACGATAACACATTCATAAATAATTAGAGCGAAATTTTCTCATTTGTAAGACGGTAGTCATGATATTTGGTAGCAGAGCTGTGTTCTCAGAATGTTCAGATCTAGATAAGTGGTATACGACACGCCTGTTCTCTTCTTATTGTACAGCTATCAAGATGTATTAAAGACAGACGTACAGTTTCATTGTGATATTGCATCTAAGACATTCTAATAAACAGATTTTATAAAAAACAAAAAAACACCATCATGTTAAATCAAAACATTCCAAAATAGGATAAAATATTACTCGTGTGTTGTTTAAAATAATATTAATATTTTTTTATATAAATATTTCGTATATTAGAACACGATTAATTAATTTTCATCAAGATTATAATTTTAATACAACAAATAATATTTGACAGAGACAGATGAAAATTTAAAAGAAACCGGTGTAGTGGTTAGATAAGTATATTTTTCATATAACCACAAAAAAATCACAGAACATAAACCAAATGATATGTAAAAGACATTAATTTTATTACCTGGTTTATTGATGTGAATAAAAATGAATATTCATAAAACGAATTTAAAAATTAAATTAACAACTTAAGTCACTTCCAAATATGAATAACATCAGATAAACATTTAAAAATATTTAATGCAGTCAAGTAACAATCGGGTCACCATTAAATACATTAAAATGTTTATAGCTAAATGAAACTCTATTAGTGTACTCTATATTACCCAGTGTTTAATTCGTAATTAAACATTAGAATTTTTTTTTTCAAAGTACCTTAAGAAATCTAAGTAAAGGTAAACGCTAAAATATAAATACAGCATCCTAAATTTTTTTCCGTAATTCCCGATTTTCACAATCAATGACAGTTGTAAACACGTCGCTGCATTTAATTACATCGACATTGCATACTTATAGCAGAATTACAAGCAACGTAGAGTCAAATAAGAAAAAAGAACAATACTCGTAAGTTGTCTATGGACCGTTGTGGTCACAGTCACGCTCAGGGTTCACAATACCACGGCTCATATTCCACTTCCGTTTATCCACAGACAATCGATATTGTTATATAAATAAAAAAAAACTACATACTTATATTTTTAAAATCATTAATTTTTTTTGTGACCTAATGTAAAAATACTTCCAATTGATTGAACTTAACAAAAATGTGGTGATAATTGCATTGGATAATTTTGTTCATATCAGCGAACTACTTCCACTATCTTTGATCTTTGGACTCGTTCGTAATAGCTGCAACCAATATTTCTGTTAATTTTTTGGGAACTCACATATTATAAACGCATACACACTAAGTATCTGCGTACAATTTTTGTCAATCACACATTAAAAAAAAAACTTTCATCTCGTCTGAGCGTAATCACGGTTGCTATAAAGTCATAGAGACGTCCGTAAAATGTAAAATATAATCAAAAAACCTCGTTTTAAACCGGAAAATGTAGTTTCATTTTAATAAATGATGATTTAATTTTAATGAAGATGAAATTTTTCTCGTGTGATGTTTCAAAGTGTTGATTTTCTTTAATTGAATGAATCAATAGTGTCAAGGGTATGCTTCATCATTGTCGGTGAATCAGAACTATTGAAGCGGAACCGATTATTTATTATTAGTTTTAAACAACAATTAATAGATTAATTATAAAACAATTTCCATTAAAACTAGTTGAACCATTTATTAGTTTAATCACAAACAAATAATTTAAGTTTCTTGTTTCGCATAAATAAAGACAAGAAATTTAAATACAATAGAGGATTTTTCTTATATTTTATTTGTTCCCATTAATATTCTATATTAGGATATATAAAATACATTCATTAATATTCAAGGCAGCTACATTTAGTGTATTCTATATTAGAAATGAAATAGCGCTTGGCCTTCAGATAACACAACCTATTTGCATTTAACAAAGGGATTAATATACATTTATTTTTAAATGACTATTTACATTTTTATTGGTAATTAATATTTTATTCCGCATATATCAGTTTTACCTCTCAAAAGGAAATGTTTTAATAAAATTAATTTCACGGGTACAAATAGATTATTTACATATTAAGAATGTCAGGCCTAGGTATAATGCGATTGTAACTAAAATATTAAATATAAAATCTTTTAAAAAACTATCTTCCAATTTTCATCATCATCATCATCAAACAATCATTATCGATTTATCTTGAAAGAAATATTTTATTAGTATAAATAAAATAGAATTATCTGTAATAAACATATTTAAAAATTTACTTACTTTTATAATTATAATTTAATGTTACACTTTGGTCACCTACAATATATTTTTATTGCCTTATATATATATAAGGCAATAAAATTACATCTATCACGTAATTAAAATATTTTTTATATTTTACACATAATAGTTTCTCTTCTATTACTTATATATATTCTTGTAAGCCAAAATGCTTATTTTCAAAAAATCTGTGAATTTAAAAATATATAGGAATTTAATCTATATGTATATTTATACTACGTATAAGTAAATGAAATTTATACTATAAATTTTATCGTATCATTTTGCTGAGCTAATTTGAAATATTCATTGTACAAAATATAAGACGTAACTTAACAATGCTAGTGGTATAGATCATAAAAAACAAAATTGACGTAAAAAGATACAATTCGTAGCATAAATTAAAATTTCCGCTCAGCGATGTCAAATCAAGCATAAATATTATTAGGGGAATGACTACGCTGAATCACATTTCATATTTTATTGACGATAAAACGTTATGAGGATCAATGTTCTGAATATAAATAATTCATATAAATATTGGGAATAGATAAACAAAATATCATCTTCACAGATAAGAAATAATATGTCACATGTTTTGTTTGGTATTTAAATGAAAGCTACTACATTAAGTTATATTATAATAATGAAAATTATCATAAAAAAAATTAAGTTACACAGATTATAGATACATGATTGCATCTTCAATTAGTTTATATCACGTCATGTGCACTTGCCCTGATTAGTGGAGTGCTCTTTAAATGCCAAAGCACCATTAAAATAAATAAACATCCATCGGAAACAATTTCGAGTGTTAAGTGACCAATGGCTATCAAAAAATTACAAGATAAGCGCAGACAATGCAGCTCTGGTGACTTATGAAGTGATTAAAAGAAAGTAGGGTCAGAACAAAAATTTACTCATAAAACAAGTACTAGAAAAATTGTAATAACTAGAAAAAAATGTTTTAACATATTTGAATATAATGAAACATATTTTTGCTGTCGATGCTTATCCATTACGGATTTTTTATTCACATATAAAAGTATGGAAACTTAGGACCGACAACATAAACTAAGAACAGTATTTCAAACAAATTAGTTTCTCCTTCAGCTATATATGTAATGAAGATGCATTATTTCCTCGGAGACGGTACTAGTGCGGTTAGTTTACGCATTGTCTATTACACCGATAACCACAATCAGGTAACAGCCAGCTTGACATCTTTATGATCTTTCAGAAACCATTACTAACGACACCTTTTTAGTTACATGTGATAGCGAACAAAACGCTGAGACGACTTGTGAGGCCTTTGTGTAATATGTGGTTATTAATATACTTGAAAAATATTTGCAGTAAATAAATGTTATAAATAACAATTTACTTAGTTTTAAGTCTAGAATGATTTTTTTATCCAATCATTACAAATATTAATTATTCATATATATATGTAATTAAATTACCGCGTGTCCCAGCACAGTCAGGAATTGAATAAATCATGTATCAATAAGTTTTCTAGCTATCAATTATCATAATTAATTATGTATAGAATAAGAACGAATACAAATGATGTACACGCTCAATCGAAGCAATCAAGTCTGATTGACTCATATATTATTTATCTTTTCATTGAGCAAAGTTACCTGAAAATTGTAACTGAACAAAATATAAGGTAAATATATTTTTGAAACGCTGCGAGCGCTATAAAGGCTACGTTTTTATTTTAAATATGAATGGTAAAATGAAATCAATACTATCGTTTAAAGAGAAGAGCGGAGGTTACGTGGACATAAATCTCATAAGCTACACCCCACACTACCCGATCCCTGCTACCCGCTACCCGCTACCCATCGTGCCACATCAGGCACTGTAAGATATGGCACATCCAACTTGAAAGTTATTCATTACATCTCAACTACCATTAACGTTGAATTCTAGAACTGATATAAACTTTGCAACTACAGTGTCTTTATGTTAGCATTTTACAGTCGAAAAACAAAACTGGGAGACTCGAATAAGATAAGATGTTAGATATAATATGTTAGAATAAATTGATCATATACAAATGATTGATTTAACTTTATCATACACAAAACTAATAATAAAATAATATTGATAGTATTATGGATTTAAAGTAATATTCATGTGTTCATACATATGAATGTATTGCGTAAATTATTATCTCAATTAGTAATTGAAACAATATTTATGGGGACGGTATCATACGCATTTCGCTGAAGCTAATAGTGGCACTCCTATTAATAAATTACGAATTTCCTCGGTAGATAAACCGATGGGTGCATTGGAGACGTGAGTCGGTTACTAGGAAAAGCTTGCGTTCGTTTCGACAGATATGAGAAGAGAGTCGGTTATATTTTATCGTGGTAACGGCGTCTAACGTACGGCCAATTTCATAATGCCTCGCCACCGCCCGCCGTATTCCCTCAATGTGCCTCACTTATCAATTTGATATCTCGACCTGGGAACATAATGCTTCCAAGATGAATGTGCGATCGATATACCGACTCGTTAGTTTAATGTTTATATTGACGTCATACGTAGAATGTCAATAAATGATAAAACAAATATTTACCGCAGGGTAATGAATTAATTTTTAATTAACAGCATTAACACTCTACAAATATTTTGACGTGACCCGAAACGGAAGACTAACCCTGATATGGAGTAGTAAAACACACGTCAAATAAGTCATCACAGCGTCAGTTAACTCAATTACAACGAGATCAACATAGGACTACCGTGCATGATTAACACCAGGAAGAGAAAAGCGAATCAGAACTGTATGTTTAAGGCGATAACTTCTGATTTTAAACAAACTATGTTCCACCGAGTAATCCTTCTCCATAAATCATTTAATAACACAAATGTGCAGCCACACACTAAGCTATTTCTTCCGTTGTGGCAGTTTAATGTAAGTTCCAAGTAAAAACATATCTTAACGCCTGGAACTAAAGTAAAAATTCGGTTACTGCCTTTAATATTATAAGTTGTTAAGACATTATCAATAACATAATTTGGTTTCAAAAGGGTAACAAGTTAAGGGTAAAGTCTAAAAGATATTGTACACAATGACTAACGATTTAAAAGCCATTTTCGTGTGACAAAAAATCCGATATTATTAATGGTAGAACGGAAGGCACGTACCGTCATCAACCCTTGACATAGGGATAACTTTGACAGATCATATTTGAAACAAGTGTTAGTCGGTCAAAACAATACTAACAAACTTATTAATTGAATTAAAATTCAAACAGAAAATATAGATTAGAATTCACCGATACGAGCAAGATTCGAACCTTCAGTCTATTGTTTTACTAAATAAGTTATCTTGCCCTCAATCCAGTGAGTTATTGCTACAAATATATTAGAAAATATATATTTTTTTTATTCTATACTTAGTACTTCAGTTTTAACCTTAAAGTTAAAGAGATAATTATACAAACATATTAATAATATTGCTAATGGATTGATTTATCAAACTGGTTCCATAGGATATAACTTTTATATAAAGCATAATAATATATTTTATTGTATCATATAAAATATTAATAAATTCAAATAAGCTCTAATTTACTATTATTAGCAAATCAATTCGCGTATTAACAATCATATTCATATATGAAAAACACTCAAAAACATCAACACACGGCTCCGGTTTAATATTTTGATATCCATAAATTAATAAAATAACCGATTACATTAATCACAATGAATTACCATATTTATAAATTTGTATTCCATTAGATATCTATTTTACTTTATTGCTACGAAAATATTAAAACAGGGTTAATCATTTCTATCATCATTCAGTTATTTTAAATTATCGACAACTTAGCATAACCGGTACGTCGTTTAGCTGGAATAAGACGTTAAGATTACTAATAACATATGATACGGTTCGTACCGATACAAAGTGAAATTATAATAAAAAAAACAGTTTATTAGTTTATAAAGTACAATGGACATAAAAAAAATTCTGTTTTATTTTTGTTTCATGGACAACACATGAGAGCAATAATATCTACATAACAATGTTTTGAATACTTTTTTCGTATCTGTATGACATTGATAGATATAAATTAAAATTATAGATATAATTTCAAAGATATAAAGAGTATTTTGTTGATTTAATTCTAGAAATAGAATGAAAATATTATACAAGAACTGCGGGCTATGTCCATAAAAATATATAAATATTAACATAGCTACATAACCACTATAGATGTTTTCAATAACTTTAAGCATTTTCATTCATTTAACCCAAATTACTCTTTCAAGATAAACCATCGCCTCATAAACATAATCTCTTTAGCTTTTAATCAATGTTTCCAACTAAAACTATAAAAACTATTGATTCAAAAGTGAAATACCAGTTAGTACTTCATATTTTTTTAAAACGTTTCTCTCTCTGACAGATATCATTAACGGAATGAAAATTGATGTCTCGCTCTAATGGACATCTTCAAAACTATAACAAAAAGATACTTGTAATCAACGAGGCGATCTACTTTTCAATCGAGATATTAAATCGTGTAAAAAGGTAGTTAATATTTTAAGCAATCACTGCTTTCAACGAAGCAACGGGGGATAGTTCATCTTTTCCAATAAGACCAAAACTATAATATCAACGGCTCGAAAAACTGTTGAACCCACTTTTTTGTAAAAAACTATCCAGTCAAGAACTAAAGAATTATCACGGAAGCTGTTACACTTCGCTGTCCATAGAGATCATCTACAGTGTCATCGATTTTATAAGAAATACAAAACCAATGATTTAAAATTTTTGTTAATAATTTTTTTGTAAATATCATTCTTTACAAAAACATCGGAAATGGAACGCTTTAATCGATTCTGAAGTCGGTGTTCGATTAACTGAAATTATATGGCGAAACGAATCGCTTCAACTTTGTTTTGTGTATTGTAAGCGTGGCCTTCAATTGTACAGAAATATAAAAACTAATAGCTTCAAAAACATTATTGTCTTAAACTCGTCATTATTATCAATGACATTAAGGAAGTCTATTGAACGTCAAGGTGAGTTATACTCAATTTGTATTTAAAACCGTATCTGTATACCTATTGACATTTTAGTTTATTTAAATAAATTTTGTATTTTATATCACCTTTTATCCAAACAGTTGTGAACAAATATTATAAAAACGTTAAGTATGAAGTACTGATACATAGTGTTCACATTAAAAATTGATGTCAAACGAAAAGATGGGGCCACTCTGCAAAATTTATTTCACATCTCCATTCTGGCAATGTCAAGAAAACTGTTACGGTTTGCAACGGTCTGAGTGTAACATTAAAAATTCAAGTCTCTTACCCACTTGTGTGAGGGATTGCCGAATACTCGCCTTTGGACAGCGTTTATATTTCCTTTGATTTGAGACATTCGCTGCCATCAAGGGGAATTTTTAAGTTATAGATTCATTTTCAACCAAATATTTTAAATATATAATGAGAGTTTGTGGCTGTTGCTTTTTCATGAAATATTTGCTGTTATAGCTGGATTTATCATCGATGGAATACAGAAAACTTTATGATTCTATTCGCGTTAAGTTTCCAAAATATACAGATCGTGAGTTATGTGTACTTCTAATAAGATCTTAGTGTACTTCTAGTTATAATAACAGCCTTTTCTAAGCTACATTGTTAGATTATATGGATCATTAAAATTAATTTCAGTTAGAAATTTCATTTGAATAATCAGTTCACTCCTATAGTATAACTTTAAATAGAATACATTTTTTTTTACTTTTACACTAAACAAGATACGACATAATGAAAATTAGTTTTGTATTATACAAAAAATTGAAAAAACTAGGGACTTACAACAAATTCCTTGGTAGTCAAAGTTTAGACATTTTAACAAAGTGTTGTCCTTTTCAACTACATACTTAAAAGGCCAGTCAGATAAGCAAAATCTGTCAGAATAACATCAAGACACCAGAAAAGTAAAAGAGAAGACTTCTAAAATATTTTTTTAATTTAAAATATTAGTTAAATTAGGAAGAATGTAGTTAGCAATCGGATAAACGTGAAATTTTTAATTTTTATTAAAAAAAATAAATTAAAGACACAATGTACCTTTTTGTTTCTTTCGATCGTTGTCAATTAATAAACACCAGTTTAACTACTGCTTATTTTAAATTAGGTATTTTAATGTCTTTTTGGGAGTTATTTACTTAACAACGTAAAACACTGACAACATATAAAACGCTTGCACACAACTTATGATCTAAAAAGACATTTTATTACTGTTTGTATAAATAGTAATTAACATAGACATGAATAAAAACATAAATATGATTTTAAAAAAAAAAACAAAATTATATTAATTAAAAAGGATACAAATAAGTACAATGTAAGTATAACATAACGTATACGTTTTTTTAAATATAATAAGCCAGGAAATAATTGGTATCAAGTGTACAAAGTGGCATCAGAACCACACAGATATCCGCCGGGTTACTGTCACGTCTCACTGAACTCATAACCACAATACCTTCCTCGCTATTGTAACAATTGTTACATTTACTATGAAGCAGGTAATACAATCGCCTTGACGCTATAAAATATGACAAATCACTATGAACTGTCATTTGAATTCAAAAGAACTAAGCTTTCCCGAAATATTTTTAATAAAACTTAATATAATAATAGTTGATATACTTTTGTTATTTCATTTGTCAATGCTTAAAGGGACGTTGCATATTGTATTAATTTTAATGTTGTGCATCTTTGACTAGATTAGATTTAAGTATGAAATGTCGGTTCTGTGTATAAGATAATCTAAATATTTATAAGTTAAATATATAAAATAAATAAAAAAAGGTACTTGTGAAATAATAACAATTACTAAAGTTTATTACTAAATATTATACTATTTAAACAAAAAAGATGTAATTTCACACCCTCTTCTCCACAATTAAAATAACCCATGTGTAAAGCAAGCAATCCAAACAATAATATACTAATCAAGAAAATAGCCTTTACCGCTTAAGTTTTAAGGTTGATAATTATCGTTTCTAAAACGGGTGCGCACGCGCTGATCGGTTATTGACAAATCGTAGGACAGCACACATGTCGGAGTTGACGGCTTCCGTTTCATAAACTTTAATAGCGCGGTTGACCCAGCTTTGTTTGCTTTAGCTGCTCACAACTGTACCATTCATAGCCATTCTGGTTAACTATTAATTGCGCCTCTGAAAATTACCCCTTGTTTAAAGATGTGCCGGTTGCAGGCCGACAGTTTATTTTCAATAGCTCTTGTGCGAGTTAAACTTTATATTACTGTTAATTATTTTTAGAAATTTATTAGTATCCAAATTTAATATAATGAAATTATCATATAACTTTATCAGTAACATGGCACTTATTGGACACAAATATATCAAAATGTAAGTTACAACATACTGCTTAGTATTTCCTACCTATTCATACTCAGAAATTTCCCCTCCGTAAATAAATAACACATCACATTAAAACAAAGTTTAATTAACAAAATAAGCTAAAGCAGTCCGCCTCACAAATATCAGGGCGACTTAATCAGAGGATCACATCTCTTAATATACGAGCAGCAGACGAGTGAGATCTGACACGAAATTCCCTAAAAATAATATTTAAAATGTTAATGGGTCCCCGAGTTCATAAATTGCCGCGCCATATGTCCGCTTTGCGCCTTCTTTGTACGTAAATACATCTACTGTTAAGAAACAAACAAATCTGTATTATTATAAAATAAAGGACGATTTTATTCAATTGATTGTTATATATTGTGAATTCTATTTTTTTTTCTGAATCTGTTTTTATTTGTGAAGAAACATTCAAATGTTTCTTCACAAATAAATTTTTATTATTATTTAAAAAAATAGCCCAAAAAAACACAAATATTTCTTAAACATGCTATAAGAAAATATATCATTTATTTTTAATGATGTATAATTAAATACACTTCCATAATATCAAAGAATCTAGTACAATAAGCCTTGGCACTCGGATGCTATTCTGGCCATGTGCGAAATTCTAAAAATACGATTCACTAGTCACATCACCGAAATAAAACCTCGCAAAAGTACAAAGTGATTAATTCAATACTTGAATGGTAAAAGAATATTTTTTATATCTTACATGTCTCATAATGTTTTTTGAACATTTCGACATTCAGATTTTTTAAGATTCTTAAAGTTATTTTTGATTCAACAATAATATTCCGTATTTAATGATATGATGATAAAATATTCGAGGTATATGTATCTTATCTGTGTTTTATTGAATTAAAGTAATACATGCCACCATTATTTTTAATCTTTATGGTAATAATGATTTAAAAACATCCTTTTTGGCAATAATAAACACGGCATAAACATGCTAACATACAGTACGCGGAATGGAAAAAGTGTAATAATTTTTGAAAAAAAATCACAAATTTAGGTTTAAAATTAAATTCATTACTTAAAATCATGAGATTGCAATAAATCGTAATGACAACGCGCCCCCTGGGTGCTCTTGGAAGATCGCTATTCCTGAACTATAAATAAATGTATAGATGAACTGATAAATATAAATATTAGGGGCGAAATGAAGAAAAACAATGTTTATGAAATGGTGTCGTTTGCTTCATAACAGTGAGTTACGACTTCCGACGCCTGCCAACATATGGTATATGTGGTATGGCAATTTTTTCTGTCCCTAAGGACACTAAGGATTTCTTTGTCTTATCGGGCTATGCTATCTGAACGCTTGCAACGTTACGGACAAGAATCATACAAATTTCATCTAAGAAATGGTAAGGTACAGTGAATCGTTATTAGAGGACATTGAAATGAAGTCGTCTGTCAAACGGGGTTGATCGGTGATAAATTTTCTTTATATAATAAGATCAACAAGATTGGGCATGCGTAGACGCGGGCCGTCCGAGCAGACGGGGCGTTAGTCACGACGTGCTATACTTAGACGATTGCATTGTCTTCTGAAACATCTATTAGCGATTATTGACAAGGCATCGGCACGCGAATTCCCTTCGATATAGGTGCGGGAGCATCGAACTGTTATATGTATAAGTATAAGATATACGATGGCGGATTCGTCTGTGACAAAAGTTTGTGTTCCAGGGAAACTCAGAACATTTACATGGTCCAAATGATATGATAAAAAAAAATTCATGTATTGATTATTACGCCTGCCTTCTTATATTTCAAATGTTTTATAATAAAAGATTTATATATTATAATAATACAATTAAAGTTTTTATATAATTATTTTTAATAATATATGATGTGGCGAAATAAATTGAGAATTATGATAAAATAATGTATATTAATTGAGACTGATATTAAGTCGTACTATAAATAGCATTGACAAAAATAAACGATCCCGTTTCACACACGTACACACGACATAACAAGCGTGATTGCATTAACAGTCCTAACAAATTAATGAATTCACGTCAAAATTGCAAACTGAAAGTACAAATTGATACAATTCGACAATTGATTACAATATGCACACAAAGCGCCATCCCGTCCACAAACACAGGCGAGCAGTCAGTACTCAGTCCCGACATCGATTCATATCGAGCGACGGTAGCTTTTCATTTTGTATGTTAAATTAAATTTCCATGAAACAAGATTGAATTTTTCGCAATCAGCACTAGCGGGGCTTGTCGAAACGAACTTATGTCATTTTAACGCACACCTACATGAATTATATAAAAGGCTCAATACATCAAGCATACATTCCATTTATCGTTGTAATGCTACAATTTAATACCGTTATTTAATTTGAGATTAATGATTTATATTTGAATAAATGTTATTATAGAATCTTTGTTACGAATAACCACGGCAATAGGATGCGGTGGGTGCGACCGCGTCAGAGTAATGGCAGCGAACTAGCATCGGCTTAGCTAATTTACAATTTAATTATCAGTCTGGATGATGCATAGTTAGCGCGCGCCAAACCGAGTTTATGCGACTAATCAATTGTTTGACGCGGCCGCTGCAATCACTCGCCGCACGCCGCATACCACCGTCCACTGTACAGTACCATCTTCCATCGCTGATAAGTTAAAAAGCAACAATTTTCAACATTTCTTCATCCATACACATAAAAACTGCTACCAAAACATACCCATAATAGAGTAGACAGATATACATATGTGTTTAATAAATTTATTCCACAATGTTCATAATTAATGTAAATAAACAATTAAAACAATTATGCATCATGCATCTCATCTTGGCACTTGATTAAATATAGACCAAATTCCATGTAGTTTGATCGAATGGTACTATGAATTTATGTGTTCATTATTCGACAGGTGCCAAGTGTGTCGATCGCAGAGTTCGATGACTAACAATGCCCCAAATGATATTCAAATGTCAAATAATTTGAGCATTTGCTCTGAGCCCAGCGCGGATGAGAGCACTTCACGCTCGGCCGCTTTTACATAATACAACACAATTTACCACAACATGTACTATCATATCTAATAATAGAAATGTAACTTTTAGAACACAATCCACAAAAGACTTTTTTGTGTCTCTGAAAAAACGTATATATTTTATCACGATAAAAAAATTATATGATAAATTTTATTTTCATTAGAGATTCTCTATAATTTAACCTTCCTTGTTAAAGGTTCCAATAAGAAATTGAAATGTATGAACCATAATTAATAGTATTCGAATATAATCAACGTGACATCCTGAATCTACAAAAGACATTCGAGTAACGCTAACATCAGATCGATCAAAGCAAGGATAATATGGAAAAGTGCGAGTCACGAAGTCAGTCGTAATAGGTGTATGAACGTTCACAATTCGCTAATCCCGCACCGCTACCGTTACATAAGACAGCTGAGTTGAATATAAATGTAAAACACAATAAATTTCATGCCCCGTAGGAAATGAATATTCATCACGAAATCGCCATGCATATTCTCTTTTGCTACAAAGTTTCGTGTGCTCTAGGACCGAATTCGTTACAGTTTAAATCTAAACCTTATCGTATGTAACTATGAGCTAGATATCGCTTGAGAATTACTGATCGTTAAAGAACGGGTCGGCGCCTCAGCAAGCGGACTCTCGTAAATTTCAACATATAGTAAAGTGATTTACGAATAATTGTTGTGTTGGCGTATAACTAGAGAAATCTTTCCGCTGTTTGCCGTCGGTTAATTTATATTATGAGGCTTAGGTAATTCGCGAGCCTCGAGTAATTGGTCTATAGAACAATAGCTTTTGTCATACCCTTATCTCGCATACTACGTTTGTCTCTCTTCAAATGGCGGCTAAAGAACATTCACATGGTATTAATATTGACTACGTTGTGAGGATTTTCTGACAGTTGAATAAATATTCCTTTTCATTGTATTAAATGTTACTTCTAATTTTATATTTACGGCTATCAAGCGTTGAAATATAAGTATTCCGTTATTGTAACGTTCCCTTCAAATATTTAACTTAAGACGAGAATAAAAATCAATATGAAAAAGGAGCACATAGTATTCGAACATAAACTTTGTTATATATATGTATGTATATATATATAAATCCTTTATAAGAAATCAATTAATAAAGTCAGATATATGGCCTGAAAGTAATCGAAACATGTGTTTATCGCAACATGCAAATCGGCCTAAAGCGAATTAGTTCTCGCACAATGCAATTTGAATGCACATTACACAACGGACGAACTACGAGCGCTTTTTATTGCGGCATCGTGAGATCTTATCTTCGAACTGCCACTTCCAGCATGGAAATTTCAGCTTCTCTCCAAAACGCCCCCAAATTTGTGCTCTACCACCCTCGACCCACGGATTGCAACAGATTGACTTCTATAGTCAGAATTAGTGTGTGTATGAGAATGAACATCAAACACATACGCACCTAAAGTACAAGTTTAAAGAATTCAACATAAAATCAGCTATAAAATTGAAAACATTTTGTTACGTTTTAAATAAGTTTCGCGTTGCCGGTGACTGCCGTCAAACAATTTTGATCTCTGTTCTCGAAACGAAATGTACATTTTCGTACGCATCTTTAGCATCGAAATTATTTCTGGATCGATAAGAAGCGTTAATTTTACGAGCCAGTGATAATTTGCTAACTTCCGACAGAACATCGCCCTAGTTGAATCGTTCCGAACACTTGCCACATAAAATTATTCACATACTCACAAAGGAAAATCCTAATTGTCAAGCACCTACAAATTGAATACTTATTTATTTAAGAATATTTTCAATTGGTGGTTAAGTAAAGAAATGTACCATTTAGTACTTACTGATGTGAAATTCTTCATTTTACTAAAAGCTTGTGTTCACTTTTAGAAATAGTTTTTCCTTAATATGATGTTTTTGTTAATTCCCATAAAAATCAATAAATTGATCTAGTTAGATTCCTAAAACACGTTACAAAATTAAAATCTAACAATTACTTTAAATACTTAGAAATCCATCCAAAACTATTTTAAACAAGTAAAAAGGAACATCTTCATAAAAATGACCTGTTAATTCGGATAAAAGACATTTACGAATTTCATCACGATCATATGTTAGTAGTACATGTGTATCATCGCGGCCAGTTTGATCAAATCATTTGTTCTGGATTCCACTAAAAGGAATTTGAAATCACCTCCATGGATTGAATTTTGGTAGCTCAATAACATTTCAAAGTTTAATGACAGCCAAAGAAAATTACGACGTTACCTTAACGAGGGCTTTTTGAATACTGTATTCCAAATATTTGAAAACATTTCTGTATATTTGATAAATCTAATTTAATCGAAACTTTATTAAGAGATACGAGGTAGGAAATAATAATGTGAACATTAGACGCCTCATTGTCAAAAAATAAACGTCAGACGATAAATGTCTGGCGCAATTATTCTAGAAAGTAATCTGTCTGTGTCATATATATTGCTCCACTAAGTCATCCTTAATTTATTGCACCCGTCAGATCTGATGGTTGTATCTTTAAAATATGAATAATTGCTGTAGTCTACACATAAATATCACAAGGCATATCAAAACAATATCTTATAATGATTTTCTGCATCAAAGAATAAAAACGTTGTGTGACTAATTGTAATAAGAGCGGAAAACTCAAAAACATTCTTACAATTTAAAAAACATAAGTTTGATATTTAAGTCAGGTAGAAGACTATGTTGCTGGTGCGTTGCCAACAATGCCCAATTACACCCGCAGATGCTTTTTATTAATTAAATTTTCCGTTCTCCAGAGGTCTTTGTATTTTAATTGTGATAAATTCACAGCTTTCTTAGAAGAACGGCAGTCATCGGCGCATGTTACGGTTCCACAAAATAAATGGCTTTATCATGTCGTGTGTGAAGAATACAGAAGCAGTAATGAATATGTGCGTCGCAATAAAAGGTTTTTGTAAATGTTTTACGTGAGCAAATAGGCGTATCGGGAATGGTAGTTATCAAATTAAGATGCGAAGGTAACTGGCCATTATATTGGCAACAGCGATTGCGCGTGCATTGTAATTGTGTCTTTTTTATCTCATATCGTAGAGCTATTTGCAGAAGTCACTTATCAATCGCTTATCAGTTTTTAAGGAACATTTCTTATGACAATTTTAATACTACATATTATTTTGATAATATCGAACTTTACATGTTTTTAATGTTTTAAATTACAATAAATGAATGGTGAGTCTAAGTAAACTATATGTAGCGGTAATGTGAATATATCATCCACGTAACTCTCTTTCTTGAGTCAGAGTGGGGCAGTTTGATTAGCGAAGCAGGTGGAAAGCGATTTTATTGTAGGTGCAGGTTCTGTTTCTGCTGGTATTAAAGAATATTATTTTAGTATAATCTGCTAGAATTTTGAGTTATTTAGCTCACCAATGCTCAATACTATTATAAATATAATTAAAGATCCTACAAAGACCAATAAATATAACAAATAGACATAAAACAGTGTTCCATTTGCATACACAATGGTATCGTATTTTTGATAAATAGAGAAAGAATGTCCGCAAATAATTCGGCATGTAATAAGTTTTTATACCACAAAAAGCGGTTCTGTAGGATGTATTTTTATTATTATTATTAATTCTATAAAATGATACAAAATACGAAATAATTTGTTTGTTTCTATCTTAATGCAAAATTCCTAGAAGAAAGAAAACTTATTAGAATTTAATTCTGATTTTCTAATACTCTGTAACAGGTATGCCCATAATGTTACAAACAAAAGTAAACAATAATCATACATTTACTTATAATAGAATTAAAATGTATTTTGCAATTATTGTAATCATATCCAACTCATCTGATTTCTGACGAGATAAAGTTTAATCTACAACCATTGTAATGTTTCGTCTAAAGCTATTTTCTAGTTATATTTTCGCTGCAACACTATTACAGCCCTAACGTAGTTTGGAGTCGCAATGATGGCCCGTTGCCAACAAGGTGAATGCCACGAGAGCCACGCACCACACAACCCACTTTAACCAGCACGCGGAAACAAGTTTGTCCTTCGTATAACAAATTTCATATTTAAACTGAAATTCAAAAACTTTGATCTCGTCTACCATTAAACACAATTGCTGTAAAGGAACCAAAACTTGGGGATCATGTAGATATAAAATAATTGAAAACGCAGAGTATCACTCATAGTAGAATGTGGTTATTCCACCCCATCAATCTTTACTGGTAACTAGTACGTCCAGCTTAAAATATAAACGTACGCACACGTGTGTTTATATATCAAAAACATATATAATACCATTCGGAATACAACTTTTGTTTAGTCGAAATTCGGAAATAAATCAGACTACTTTTTGTTAAGTACCTACCGTAAAAAGTTGTTTATTCTAACTACAAACAGGTTAGAAAATAATACTTACTAGAAGTATCTTATGATTCGGGTCATAAAAGTAATGTGTTCACTGTCTCATTTCCATTCTAAATATCTAATGCTTGAAATGTGCCCGTATGAAATATTTTCTTGACGAAGGAGTAAAAAAAAATTTTATCAGAAATATATCACATTGTGAGAAAAATTAAAAATCTTATGTTATATAACATATGTACCTACTATATTTTTATACATATCTGAGATGAATAGATTTTTTTGATAGGAGATTGTCACATGATATATGAAAACAAAAAATAGATCAAATAAAATAGTCTTAGTGGAATTATCAAGTCATTTTACGTTTGAATCCTATTAGTTTTTGACGGTTTATTGTCTAAGTTAAAATTATAAACTCATAAATCTATTATAGATAATATAATTAGTATCTAGCCGTTAAGATAAAACAGTTATAAAATATATATATCAATGATTGTACAATAACAAAATGGACATAATTATAAATTGCTTTTGTGTAACCCCCGTGAAATGCAAATTAATATAATGCAGGAAACGTCTGAGTGGGTCTCATAGCGGGCGGCTATACAGCATGAGTAGCATAAGTTCGTTTGCATACGACAGTCTGCTATATTTGCATCCCAAATGCTCTTTGCGACCGCTCGTTCGGCCGAGTTATCTCTCCTCCGGGCGAAATATTACATTTTGTGCATAGCCATTCGCAACAGCATGCATATTTGAATTACAATAATGGAATAAAAAAATACCACCGGAGGCGTACCCGCGCAGTCGAGGCGGATGTGCTTTCCACCAATGGGTGAAGAGAACTCAGCATATTCATAACGATATTACTGCCGGCGGTGCTGGAGCGTCATCATAATTCATATATAATAACCCTTCCGACGTCGGAGCGACGCGGCGCTCCCCTTCCCTTTCATTCACACACCATTCATCTCAACGCGAGCAACAGAGACGCTAGATAACACCCACACGATCATAACTCATAATTTTATTTCTTAAAACAAGGCAAACCATACCTACGTGCAAGCTTTCGTTTGATTCGCAAAACAAAATACTGACTTTATGAATTTATTTACTACAGTTCTATTCAGTCTGTATCTGTGTTATTTTCTTTGAATATCAAAATTTAGGCAATATTTACATGTAATATAAGAAACAGAACATTTTAGATAGCCAAAGTAGATGACAGCTATTTGTAATTGAAATATGACGGAACGCGGCGCGTGCGCTCGGCGTGTCTCATTCGTCAGTTTATAAATAGAAGCCGGCGTCTGCGCCGTGACGACTCGCGCCATTAATTTATATGAAATAACTGTCGGCAGTCGAAAAAATAAGTTCGATCGAGAACGGCCTTCCAAACGATAATATTTATGTTTTACGAAGTGGCAGCTCAGTCCAACTACATCGTTGACGTACGTTTATCAGAAACATCACTCGCATTCAAATTATTTACTTCCAGAACAGAGAATAGCTGTTCTCTATGTTAAAACAGATCGAAAATTATAGACGTACATTAATATAATTCTTCAACTTTGATTTTTCTAAATAAATATTATGATTTGAAACAAACTTTAAGAATGGCAGTGAATAATACTTTTGCACTAAAAATTCATGTAATTAAAACGCTCTTTTAAATTTTACTGTTCTCAATATATTTAATAAAGATCCAAAAATACTGGCTAAAGACGTTATAGTCTTTATGAAGGACGTAAAGACGAGTCAACATAAATTCGTTAGCGCTCTTGTAATCATCGTGAATATACAAACAATAATTTACAGCATTAAATTTTAAAGTTGACATCGGAAAGAACGTCCTATAAAGCCATATTTCAACTTCATTTTAAATGACTCTCTTCTCAAGAATGCGTCATATTAAATGCTGCGTTTCATTTATTTCACTTGAATTAAAAATCAAGTGAATACCATTATACCATTAAGATAATGACAATGAATAGCATTCTTATTTGTTCAAAGCTTCTTAGCCCATATTTGATTAGTATTATTCAAGATCCCTCCAATATTTTGCTGTATAGTAGACATGTTTGAAAGAATAATTATATTTTAAAATAATATAAGTATTTATAGTACAATTTTTTCAGCTAATTTTGTTTTTTTTTTCAGAAAGTATTGTTACATCGCAACGATTTATATAAAAGTAACTTTAAAACTTACAGCTTAATGACATCGTGTTTAAAAATAATAAAACTAAACCTAATAGATTCCCAAGTAACTGAAACTCACATTTAAATCTAAAGATACTTAAACACATCGCCCTCGCGTTGCTCTCTCCATAAATAAAATAAATACAAATATTCTCACGTAAACGAGTACCTAATTCGAAAGCGTTCATTTACATTTGTGAATGTAATAAATGGGGCATCCTCTAAATACAAAATTAATTTAAACTGGAAATAGATCGTAGATGTTCAAATCTATCTGAACTGCTACAATTAGAACAGAAACAGATCTGAATGTTTTGAAATGAGTACATAGATATTTGTTCGTTGAAATAAAAAATATGGGAGACGTATCGTATTATGTATATAGAACGTAAATATGTATCGACTGGAAGGGTTGACACACCTGCATATTCTTTCTCGTACCCTTCTAGAGATTTACGACCAGGTATTGAGCCAACAAATAAGATCATCCAAAAAATGTCCCCAAAAAATATAATAAGAGGAACACAAAAAGATCTGCAAGACATATCAACGTCGGCTGCGCTCCATTGGCTGAACGAACAAAGAAATATTGCCGCACATTATATTCACTCTCAATACAAAATTAATTAATATTAAATCTGAAGATGGTAATTATTTCAATCAAGTTGAAAGTTTCACATCAAATTATTGTCAGCGTTAACAAAGTACATATATAGAACACGAGTTTCGGTAATTTATATTAAGTAAAAAATTAAACAAGACGACACTAATTATATGTTACTTTATTTAGATTATACTTATCTAGTTTATAACATATTTTAGTGCATCATAAACAAACATAGCAAGAGTTTACAGCTCCTGACGGTCTCAACGCACATTCGAGCCATTGTGCCTCTTATAATTTTTATTAGGGGCAATCCGTCCGCCTTGATTTACTCCTTCCCGAACTGATGGATCTTTCATTTAATTTATGATTCTACCCCAGTGTTCTGGACGTAATAAAATCGAACAAAAACAAGCAGAAATGACGTCGTC
This sequence comes from Danaus eresimus, assembly GCA_018231745.1. Lineage (NCBI taxonomy): Eukaryota > Metazoa > Arthropoda > Insecta > Lepidoptera > Nymphalidae > Danaus > Danaus eresimus. The sequence continues at coordinate 23,466 of DVQP01000093.1, forward strand.
CAGGGCATAATTTTTTCTGTTTATCAGGATAACAAAGTTAAATCGAAGTCGATTCGTTTGTTGAATATCTGTTGACTTTATTCTCCAAGACTATAATCAGATATAATTTGTATGTTGACTTTCAAGCTTAATGTGTTCAAGGTTTTAAAATAGTAAATCAGCATGGGTTCTGTACATGAGTGTGTATTTATGAATGTGATGGTATTTATTATATGTAACTACTGGAATAATTTAGTTGTGTATTTGGGCCGAGCAACTGGAAATCATCAAGCTGACGGCCGCTTGGCAAGAAATCAAACATTGTTATTATTGCAATGACGCCGCTACTCATAACACTATTGCCTCAGCGATGTCTTCATATTCTTAAAAGCAATAATTCTTGACAACATTAATGTCCAGCCACACTCAAAATTGTATACAAAAAAAACATGAATTTATATCCCAATATAAAAAGGGATAAATAAGTAACATTATATCCAGCGTCAATAAATTTCTTATTATAATACAATAAAACGAGCATCTCGTTACGTAGAATTTACTTTAAAAAATTCAAGGGTTAATTCAAAGCAAAAATTTTAATTATTCCTATGTATGTCATGACCAAGCGAACCCAACACGTTCCCGGTGCGTCTCATTTGCAAGTAACAGGACGGGTATTATGGACCCACGAAGACAAAAAGATAAAAAGACGCTCAATAAGGCGCGATCACAGGCAAAAATGAATAAATTGCCGGTGAATAAGAGTGGTGTGGGCAATTGAGGAGAACACGGTTGCTCATTAGACGTGAAGCGGCGAGCCCGGGCGCGGACGCGGCTCCCGCCTTGGCCCGCGTTACCGGCCGGCGGCTACACTCGACTAAACAGAGACTAACAAAGACAAAAAATAATGTGATCTTTATTACATCAAAAAGACGTTCCAAACTTCACTTTTAAAACAATTCTTGGAACGATTCACATGCTAATGTTTATAGCATCTATTCAACAAAAAGTTCAAAGTGGGCCCGTTTGCAGAAATGCTGTGAAGTATTCGTTAAATTAACATAACAATGATCGCCTATTTAACATAACAAAGTTACCATCTGATGCAAGATGTCACTTTCACTTATTAGTTGGAAGTTGAAAAGAAAAAAAATTGTTAATATTTTTATAAATTACATTCCTTCCTATTTGTGAATATTGGAATTGTTCAAAACCGCAGTCTGCAATGAAACAATGTATAAATGGCGGGAGCCACCGAAGCACGTCGTGACGAGACAAAAACTTATTCCTCTCGGACATGAAATCGAAACCGGAGAATAATGGAAGGAATGTCGTAGTTAGCATACGGCGGAAAATTAAAAGATTTTTAGTTGTTCTAAATGTAAAGAAACCTATAAAGCGGTTTCTTACAATACAATATCATTAAATTTACATACATATAAAATATATATTTATTTATTTAATTCATAGTTTCGATGATTACTCTATATTCTTTCAAGATTTATCTAGACGAAAGTTAAGTATATACAAATAGCATTTTAAAGTATATATATATATTAATAAGACAATACCTTAGGTGATACATTTGAACGTCACGAATGTTTATTATGTACCGTTAAAATAATAATTGATATACAACATCGACTCCACAAGTTTCAATGTGATGGTAACAAGGGTGGTAGCTAGCGTACGTCACACATCTTCACGCACCATTTGCATGCAGCCGAGCGCATCCCGTTGCATCCCGCCAGATCTCGACAACAGAAATAGTATAATGTCATATCAAATATCTTAAGACGCGTGCCGAGATACACACTATGTTTAAAAAAAATATGTTGTTTCAAATCGATAGTAAAAAAACAGAAACAACTAAATCAGTTTTTAGTATAACACTAGCAAAAAAAGATTATTCATATGCATGTAAGTTGTTTAAACCATAAATTTTAATTTTAAAGCCATTTTTGTTTAAGTTATTTTCTATAAATACATTTTTTTCTTACTCGTCGAACGGCCGTGACTAATTGGCGCTGCCATTCCAACGCCGCTCCAGGGTGCAAGACATGATTGTTAAGATGGGTTGCAAATATAATAATAAAATTTTATTACCCCGTTTCCTAAAGGGTTTGTTTCAAAGTGTTCAAAGGGTAGTCAGTGTTGCTTTACTTCAGCCCATCATAAGTCAAAACTTATCTTTTGTTTGGTTGCATATGGCTATAAATCAGAAAAGAAAAGAACGAATGAATGGATGTCCTAGCCTCAATACAAGATCATTACACAAATATAGATTTTAGCTATTTGTGCACGTACCACAGTTTATTGTGGGTGGCGTAAAAATCTTCTTTAAATATTGTTCGCAAAATATTTCTTAGAAAAGAAAGTTTATTACAGAGATGACTTCTTATATTTATTAGTCACCTGCTTTTGATTTATGGATATTTCGTTTTCTTAAAGTATTAACACAATAAATATACTTGTTTATTAAATTCAAACATCTTTCTTCTCTTCTTATTATGATAAAACAAAAAAAAGAAATCACAAACTGTTCTATAACTGAAACATCTTCCTCTAAAAGATCTTTATATAAGTAGTGACGAGATCGGTGATCGAAGAGCGATGGAGCGGGTCACATTCGGGGTCAACGGCGCCATGCGTCATAGCTAACGACGACAAATGACGTGCAATGACGCTACGAATATCTATCGCAACATACTATTTGCTGAACTTAATGTATTTATTATACAGAATCTCTTTTGTTAATTAGAGATGTTAAAACGTCAGCTTCCATATAAAACAAGTTATTATGGCTACAACTCATAGAGCAGGTTTTAAAGGAGGTCATATAAGATATAACTTTATTATTTTCGAATATCACAGATACTGTTACGCAACTCAAATTCCATTTAAGTATTTAATAAATTATTCATTTTCACTTTCATTAAAAACATATAAATCATAATTTAACAGACAATTTAAAATATCTTTGACTCTGTGAATAATAACAGTTAATAAAGTTTTTGTATATGATAAAGTAGTGATGACAAGTGCAATACTTTCGTCTTGAGAAATGAACCATTTTTTAACTACCAAAAGGAAGGTGTCACTCTTCACTGTTATCCATCAATGTTTATGTTTCCCTTTGCTTGACATACACTTAAATAACATTTTGAAACAGTAAGAATGTGTAAGTGAATTTTTTATATTCGAATCGGAAGCAACCGATACATCAACACCAAACTGTTATGACACTACCGAACTGGTCGTATTTATAGTTCATTCAATAAATCGCAGCTAAATAATATAAATAGAATGAATATAAAATCAGTGGTAAGACGTGTTTCCCACAGAGATTTAGCATCGAGACGGTGCCGGCTGCACGCGACACAAAAATAGCACACATTTGTCGAAAAATAAAAATTTCCCCAAATAGACGGAAATATAACAAAAATGTGACGCAAAGAGCATGGGGCGAGCGTGATGCGCGGTGTTAGTAATGCGCGCCCCTAATTAAAATGTTAAAAACCGACCGCTACTGAAAAACATCAATTTCGAAGAGAAATGTACCATCTAAAGTATCTCCTTGTGTTATTGTTATATTTTAAATGAACAGAAAAGGACGATTTCGTTAGTAATGGTGTTTCCATTTTAGAAGCAACTGAATTATAATGATAAAAGTATAAAGTTCTTCTTTGATATGTTTTTTTTCTCAGCAATCAATTATAGAGGTTTTTTTTCGTCGGTCAAAGTTCGTAGAATAACGTCAGCGATAATTTATTTTCCTTAACTGCTTTGAATATATAAAATACCTATCTACCAATAGAGCTGTTGTAGAGATAATCTACCATATGCGTGTCAAGAATCAATAAATCAGAATTTTGCCCAATATTTGAAACCTAGCTGCAAAGGTATTGATAAATCTAGCCGTTAAACCGATATGCAGATCAACATCGACATTCATTACCTAATTAAAATCGCAATCCCCTTCCGCTCGCAACATTTCTCCAACGCGCTGCCAATAAATTTCATCCGCCAGTCGCCCCATAACGATAACCAGTTCCTCGGGAACTATCGTTCAATCTGCCGTCGATGCCGTATGTTGATCCGGTCGTGTACCCGCCGCTCTTTGCAGACGAGCCTGTCGATTTCTATGTATTATTTAGTATCGCCACTAGAGTGAGTGCGACGCGACAAGAAATCCTCTATGTGTGCCCAGTCATACGCATACCGCCCCTAGCGCGAACGTCTCCAGCGACGTCGGAGTCTTACCCGAGATAATGAGCTCACATATTCATAAAGAATAAAGAATTATCTTACAACGACAACAACGTCTCCTTACCCTAGCCCCCTCCCCTCCGTCAGCCCTCAACCCACCCGAACCCCCCTCGCCCGTGATTGTAATGCTCTCATTCACACTCCGCGGTCGATCTCGATCTATCCGTTCCCCTCTAAGGAACAAATAAGATAGGCTTTCGCGAGATCCGGCCGCAATTGGATTATAGACTTTAATTTATTCTGTTGAAGAAGTATTTTATTTGTCATCGCCACTCGCTCATGAAACCTTTTAGATTTACGTGAGTCGCCATTGAATAGTTTGAAGCGATCACTGTAGAGTTATTAGCGGCAACCAGTTTTAATTCTTATGACTTTGTTACGAGGGTTTGTTTAGCGGTCATGAATGTTCACAACAAAGGACCTATATCGATTTAAATGTTCCAGGGTCCAACCCTCAAGACAATCTTTATGGGCGACACATTTGATTCGAAAACTTGTTTTCTTCGACCTAAATAAATTATAACGAGAAATTATAATCATTAAATTGATATATATCATGTGTGTATAAGATGACGGTGGAAACTGAAGGTGGCAAGCACCGGCCACAGTCTATCTCAGCCTACATTTATGCTTGCTTCCAGATATATCGCGAAAATGTCTTGTCCGTTGCCGCTATTTCATTTAAATTTTTAAGTCAAAGTCAAATAAAGACAAATTATATTCAAAAGGGAATTAAAATAATATGAAATACACAGACACGTAGACATCTAACTTAAAATAACTGTGATTAATGAAAAGTATGTCTTTTTTGAGACAGTGTTAAATAAATATTTCGTAATCTGTTCTTTACTTACTACTACTTAAACAAAGTTAATATATTTTACTTACTTGATTTACTTTTTCTAAATTCCAGAGCAAGTTTATGCTTTGTGCCAATAATGTTGAGCATTTGAATAACATTCCTCAGTTGAATTTATTCTACACAAAGTGTATAAACATTATAGAAGTATTTAAAATATACAGTCAAACAAAATATAAATCATGACATGCATTTGCGTATATTAAATTAAAGACTCTATTCCTCTTTTTCGCTTAAATGCGTACGTTGTAAAGTACACTTAATTATTGAAGCTATGCACATTCTAATATTTATAGAAAGAAAAAAATATTTATAGACAAAATAAATAAATTTAATATTCCTGTTCTACTCGTAGAAAACAAAAAGATTTCACCTTCTGACATTCATAATTCCAATTATAATGACATTAAGTATTTTATATAAACAGTGATTAATAAAAAGTAAAACGAACGATGTGTTGAATACAAAAAAAAGAAGTCCAAGATGCGTTGAAATAAAATTTTATATAGTGATCGTTAAACCGACCCGCGTCCAATATTAAATGGACGGCGGCGAAGGAGTAAAAATTAAAGACAAACATAAATATAGAAAAAAACTTTGAATCAACATTGAAACTTTCACACTACTTCGTTTGATGTTCAAAATGAAATCCGATATTTGAGTGTGACGTAGGCGATGTATTGTCATATAAAGGAAGGGTTTTATTGTCTTATATGTTTAAATAAATACTATTAACAGACCCCAAAGTATTTTTATATTTTTAATAACAGTAAAAAGTAAAAACCCACTGACAATTAAATCAAGTCTGAATCATTTCTTGATTAAGTTAATGTTTTATTTTTTATATTCAATTAAATAAGTCATAAAAAAATAATACAAACCAGTTTATTATCCAGCACGTTGAATTCTAGTTATCGTCTTGATAAAGATAAAAATTAAATATACTTCCTAAATTGTTTGTAATCTCGGATTTCGAAGGAGTTCGGGAAGGCTGTAGTGGAGATGAGTTGGAATAAATTAAAAGTTAAGTTATGAGCGGACAGATCTAAGAACATGAATGAATCCAACGACCCGCGGCCCTCGCTCCCAGTCCCCGAGCGCGTGTGGCCTTCCACAACCTCCACAGGGACAGACTCCCCACTCATCTTAAAATTACATATGTCTCCGATATTATTTTCTTAAAATAACACACTAAACAACAATTATACCTGTTTTTTATGCACATTCATTCTATCATTTTACGTAAATAAATTTTATTATACCATTTTCTGGAACAAAAAAATTACTTTAAACGTTTGATGAAAACGAACTTAAATATATAAGTGACATCATTTATGTTAATAATTTCAGAATAAAAATATCAACCTGATTCCGCTCTGTCACGAGGTGAGAAGAGGCGTTATCGTCTGCGGTAATCAGAGCCCAAAATATTACGATTCAAAACTTGGTCAAGAACTTACATCCCGAATATAGTAACTTTGGGCACCATTAAAGGAAAAAGAGGCCATTAATAACTCCGCCTTTGAAATACTTTATTTGTTTAGTCATAATAAACCGATGTCAATTAAACAGAGTTGAAAATTAATGCATTACGTTTCCTTTTTGTGACGAAGGTATCATAATCTTTTAGGACTTTGGGAGTTTTGTGAGCGAACACTTTGAATGTTGTATTGATTTATTGAAGGTTGATACAAAACGTGTTTATTACTTGTATTATAAGGGACAAAGAAAAAATTACGTTATTAGTATCTTGTGGTGTATAATATATTACATTTATTACTTTTAATTAATTTTATTTTAGAGCACATTAATTTAGATATACCAAATACACATGTTTATTCCGAAAATTCTGATTATATGATGATATAAAAATACCGAATATTATATGTGGATGATAAATCTAATACAAGTATCCAATAAAACATACATGCATATAAAAATCTTCTTTATATGTCGCCATTTAATTGAGATCTTATATTAATTAGGTATCGATGTGAGGAAAGGCGAATGTGTCCGCCTCACGAAGATTCTGCACGCAACACACTCACTACATAAATATTGACTCCTGTATGAGCCAATCGAGGCCTACGCGAATGTTAAATTGAGCTATATACTTTATACTTGCTTTGTTCATGCTTTACTAAAAAATATTAAAGTCAAATTTCGCTGATAAAATATTTCTGCCACCTAATTAAGAATGCAACACCAAAAGAAACATGCAAATCTAGACTTACTCTCGTTTCTATTTGAGATGTAGAGGAAAAAAATATATATATTATTTAATTATCCCGAATTATTATGTCGTATATGTTTAAAAAACGTAAACATTCAAAAGTCTCAGTCGGACGGCAGATTTATTATTACAGGTAGGCTCATCGGTTCGCGTGCCTGATGACGTGATACGGTGCCGTCACGCGTTAAAAACAACATTATAACAAGCGAACTAACAAGCCACTGCAATATCTTTCCTCTGACATTAGTGTACCAAGCATGCGAGGATTTCATTACCCCGAAATAGTATTACACTTATATTATAGAACTGCCAGGTAACATCTCCTTAGAGACTGCTGTTTGAATAAAATCAACTCGAGTCTACGCATATTCTATTTAAAACTTGAAACAAAGATATGAAAAAAGCTCAACAAGTAAAAAAAACCTTTTTTACCGATATACATATACGGCGAAACCATGTAAATTACTCTATTATAACGTTTTTAGATACAAAATCTATTACCATATAAAATAATTCAAATGAATTCGTATCAGCTATAACACTAAAGTTTTCGTAAATTGATTCCGGATGAACCTCCTATAAACTGTAGATATAAAAGCAAGAACAATAAAAAATCCAAATAACTTCGTGATAACCCTATTGAGGCAATAAACCCCACTTAAATCAACTACATTCAGCTTTAACTTAATAGAAGTGTAGATTCATAAAAAATATTTGCAAAAATACATAATTTTTATTAACTGTTAGAGTTAACCTAAATTTGGAATTATAAGGAAATTAAGAATTATAGTATTGTGTGACATAAATATGTATAAGCATTTATAGGATATGAAATATTTAAAACGTTTAGATAAAGTGAGATTAAGTTTTACCGTTTTAAATGTAACATAAAAACCGTTCCATATTGTTCAATTTAATAGTTGTTGAGAAAAAACTGACTATTGTCATGCACTCTAGAGCCTGCTTATTGTCAATTGTCATTTTATTTCCTCCCTTTTTATATATTTTTTAATAAAATTACTCCAAATTATTTTAATAGTCTTAGATTATCTGTTTAAAATGCTTTAAGTGTTTTAAATTTCTGAAATATATGTATATGGCCTTTATTCAGAAACGATTTAGAACTTTCTAAATGTTTATTCAATCTTAAAATGATTAATCATATTTAATACCCAATTAGTTGTTCTTTTAAAAATACTTTCAATTCCGCATTAGCTCCGCAAAAGGTGTCTTAAGAGTCTGTATATGAAGACGACAAAAAAAGAGAGATTATAATTAGTTGTAAGACGAGAATTGTCGCACAGGCGACTACATAAGCGGTATTTCAAAACATAAAATGAAGTACAAAAAACACAATGACGTCCTTTAAATATAATATTATATATCACGAGTCCAAAGCTTTATGAAACCTGATATTTTTGTCATATCTTTATTTATTGCTTTTGAATAGAACAAGCTTCGGCGTTCAGAAATGCTATTCACGTGTGTCTTGTGTCACGAAACAAGATGGATCTTGAAATTGTCGGTGCAAATGGTATATTCTTTCTTAATCAATTATATTTTGAATATTAAGATTAATTTTCATATTTTTTTAAACATTTATAATTATCAAAGATATTACACAGAATAAAAACGATTTAAATTACTTAAATATAATTCAGTGTTCATTTAAATTTAAATTTATGAGCTATATAAAAATTAAGTATTTTATTCATAAATATGCATAATAATCAATACGCAATCGTTGAATATTCAGAAGGTCGTGATGTTGATATAGGCACATGTCAGTTGGAGAGATAACGGAAAATCTGTCATTTATTGAATATTAATGAAAAGTTAAAACATTTTCATTATATACACTCGTTCATTTGTATCTAATGTGTTTATTTTTAGAATAATAATTTTCATGGAATGTCACTAATAAATGTAAAAAAAGACTGTTGTACAGGTAAAACGAAAGACGTACGGTTTGACGTACAGATTAAATATCAATACACGGACAAATTAATCCAATACGTATTACATTTTTATTAAGAGCCAGTGAGCGTTAAAAATTTCAAATTTTGCACAAATCTAGTCGCATTTAAAGTATTGTATTACACGTTGTATTAAACAGCCAGTTGACAATGTCGTGCGGATATTAACCCACAAAAAATGTCCTCGAACGTCCCGAGGATTTTCCGCTTCACGCAGTAGTGCACTCTCCGTGAACGGAGTCGGCAGTTGACAAAATATTGCATTGTTCCTATTATCTACATAGTATTTATTTAAAAACGTTATTTAAATGGATGATTTTAAGCCCATTCCACTGATACAGCTATTGTCCCCTAATACATTCAGGAACGTTACATTAAATTATTGAATTGCTTTCAATGCATCATTTTAAATATACATATATGTTTATATATATAGAACTAATCACTAAAGTATGTAGTACATTGGAAGACTTACAATTGGTATTAGCAGTGATGGCTAACAGAAAATAGCGTGCAACCAATTTATTACCTTTATTACTTTATTCACTTTGTTATAGTCATCAGGCTATCGGCGGTCATAAATTTGAATTCTCAGTGACAATCTATAAAGGTAATGAGGGCAATCATCGGTCACCGAGCCAATAAAATAATAGAAATAAATTTGATATGACCGACATATGGTTTGGTCTAATGCGTGGTGAACCCTGTTATTGCTGTCAAACATGCGATAAATAGCTCAGTGGAAGTAGATACCATTTCATCCGCACGTTGATTACAGCATTGGACCGTTGGACTATAATGTGGAACGTATAACAAAAACCAATATGTTCACACCCCTTTCTGTTTTTGATTCACTGATGACCAAAAAGTAAATTCCTGTTTATTATTATTCCATTAGCCGTCGCCCCATTTTAAAAAAATATGTCAACAGATGACGAGTGGGGAAGTGCGGGAACAATCTGCACGGAGGTCGCGACCCGAGAATATTCAATGTGTTTATATAAAATAATTTTCGTGTTCGACAACTGACGACACAATGCCGTATATTTTTTGCTTCGTCGATAAATTGGAGGGATTATCATTTAATGGAGGGCTCATGTTCGCTGGGCTTGTCCCGATTCCCTATGACTGACGTGATTTTATTAACATAATATAAAAATGTCGATGCAAATTGAATATTTAATATCGATGTACCGACGACTTCTATAGCGGAATAGGGCGATCGAAATGCTCCACAGATAATATGTCGTTTGAATCACCGTTTAAATTTGTAACGAATGTAATTTTTTTATTATGTGATTCCCAAATTTCGATAACAAGGTATTATTAAATTGTGGTAAAATTCCCAAATTATTTTAACGTATTGCATTTAGTGCTAATCTCTTTTATGTCACCGCAAAAAAAAAAAAACTAAATCCCTTATTGTGATGTAGGAAAATATATTTTTATGAACTATGAGATCTTATCGTGTCCCAGCGGAGTCTCCCCGTTTGTTTACTCTAAATATTTTGCTACACAATGAAATTACATGACATCTGTACTACAAATAACGGGAATATCTTTATTCATACCGCGACTGTAAACACGGCCCCCTCGCATTTGTATTGTCACATCGCAGAACGTCTGCTTTCTGTCCTATCCTTAATATTATCATGTCTAATAGGTTACTATTTATACAAGGATGTCTAATCTCATATCTGATTTATTATAAAGGTCACAGTTATGGAAGTTTTGTTGAATAAATAAAGATAATTCCTGCTACAATTGAAATTTGAAATTAATATTGTTACTGATGGGTATTTCTATTTGTTATGGATGAAATCTTATCGACAATGTAATAATTTTTACCGCTTCACACATATTGTTTTTCACAAAAAAAAATATTTAGCTTATATATGAGAAATAAGATACTTAAATTTTCACTGAGCATAAAACATTGAATGGCAAAAGCAACATAGATATTTTGATGAGCTCTTATAGCATAAGTTGTGGGAGTATAAAACAAACAAAATCATATAACATTTTGTAAGACTATAAAGAGTACTGTGAGGCAGATAATATTATTTTATTACAGGAGAGCAGGGAAGCGATTTACAATAAATAACTTCAATATTAAAGTCCTCCCCCATATTGATATCAATAGTGCGACGACAAATCCATACGCTCGCGGCGGTTACAGATATTGTGAACATTTTTGACGGAAAATATTTATCATCTTTAACAGGCTAAACACATCAATCCTATATTTTCATTGTTACGTTCTAACATTAAAAATTGCTAAAAATATTTATAAATACATTTTTGATAATTTAATTTAAATAATT
>DVQP01000094.1:0-34898 GCA_018231745.1 Danaus eresimus
TAGTAACCCTCAACTTAAAAAGCTATTCAACTCTGATAGTAATAATAATAATAATTCAAACGAAAAAACAGTAGTTATAACTTGAAGGTAAAGGTTTTTGCCTAATCGCATAAAATATTTTCGTTTGATGCTCGGACACCCGTAGACCGGATTCGAAGGCATACGCTCCTTATTGGTGAAGCGTAATTAAACTTTTTATGCTATCATCAACTATATTGTTATCTATAGGAATCTGCGAACACTTTTTAGTATACATATAATTGTAAAAAGATTTTTTAAATTATAATATTCATTTTAAATTAACAAAATACTTATATTTAATGACAGCTCATGAGTAGATAATGTAAACGAGGAAACGCGTTAAACGGTGATAAAATCAAACAGTTCCTAGGTTACGCATATGAAATATAATAAATGAGACATTACTAGAACCGTCAATAGATATTAAAAATATATTCAAGATGCCATATATGATACATAACAATTTAAAATAGCCGGCGTGGCCTATAACAGGAATCTCTGCGCGGTCACGCGATGTAGACACACGAAAGTGTTGTCTTTAAGGAGATGTGCTAGATAGTACTCCGCTTGCTTAATTGGCTGCAATGCTGATAATATAGCCAATACACACCGTATTCATTTGTTTTTGTTTACTTAAGTTAAATAAAGGTGCATGTTAGTCTGATTTGTATCAGTGATTGTGTAATGAAGGAAATTCTTATTAAATATTTTTCTTAGTTCATGATTTAAACTATGTCTGAGCTTTTTTATGCTAATTTAATACAAGTAGTAGAAATTATTATTAAGACATAATTATCAAATGATTTTTGATCGAAATTTGTGTTAAAATTCATATTTTGAGTGAATTTGTTCTTAATGTTGTACTTAATAAATAGCCTTCAATGACATCATCAAGCATAATATATGTTATATTTATTTACACTTAACAAATAGGAAGTTTTCTTTTATGTACATTTGTTTGTTAACTTTAATTTCCACTCCGTTAGCGTTGAGTAATTTGGCATGGCTCAATAGAAACGAAATTAATGCTCAAACTTGAACTTAGTTATAAAACTTAACTTTTCTGAAATTGAATTCCAAAATGTTAAATAACGCTCGCTTGATGTATATATCTACTGATTATATAAACAAATAAACATTGTAATAAATTTTGTATTTTTATGTATGTCAATATTATTAATTAACATAAATCTCACAAAAAAATAACGTTAATGTTCCGATTGGGAAAACTTCCTTTTAATGTTAATTTTATTGAGGATGCCAAACAAGGTCGAATGACTCAGTGGGAATATTTTCATTTAATGAAATATAATACATATGTATCTATAATTTGTTGAATATTATTGAACATTTTTTATTTTTTATTGATTTTAAAATATAATATTCCTAGAATTTAATTTTATTGATGTTTTCTACTACACTTATATATTATCATTTATATCGTTTTGAAGTAATGTACGTAGAGCATTAATAACTTGTAAATGTAATTCTTTGAACAAAAAGTTTCATTCACTATCGAATATAATTAAATGAGACGATTTTTTTAACAGACAATATTAATATAACTGCTGGCTATGGGAAATGCCCTATGAGTTGAGTCATAAACTCGGTTCAACTACTCGCCAACGAACCATTCCACGTGACACTAACCTTAATTGATATAATGACATTATAGCGGTAATTATATGTTTTATGACGCTTTAGATAACTGTCGCTTGTACCGATTTGATGATATCTTTTATGATCGTGATTTTCTGGTTTTATGCGACATTTTTTTTAATTAGATACCGATTTATGGATTAGACTAAAAACTTTTTTTTTTCTTGCTAACGGTATTAATTAATATTTAATTGATTTCTAAATTTGGAATACTTTTTTAATCTTTGGAAGATATTTTTATTAAATTTAGGCAAATGATAACTAATATATTTTTTTAAGGTAGGTACATATAAAATATAAAATTTTTAATACACGCTTAACAAATGTTTTTACTATCTTAAGATATGACAAAAAATATTTCGCATACAGTAGTTTTGAATAGTGTTCCAACAGCAATTTAATGCCAGTGTTTTTCATATTTTCCACGGACGTGCAATATCACTTTCATGTTTTTGCATCAGTGCCATACGCGTAAATTCTGAATTCCTGATTCTGGCGTACAACAGTATTTTAATTACTCGTTTTGAGAATGATTTATTCCACACTCTGACACAAATGGCACTATTGCTGTACATTTTACTGTTTATAAATATTTTGTTGAAATACGTCGTATTACGGCTGTGGCCAAACGAGTCGGACTTCTGTACAAAAGCTATATTCATGGTGTGAGCTTTATAATTGATAAATTTATTAGCTGTGTTGATCGACGTAATTAAATTTGGTTTTAGAGGTCAGCGTTCAATCACCTGTTACATACAAGAATATGTTTTAGATTTGTAACTAGTTTTAAAAATATCACATAATATATATGGGTCTCGTTAAAAAAATTACGGTTGCACATTCAAACACTTACGGTTTCAAATGGAGTAAGTTAAAGGACTTTTTACAGTAAATTTACTACTGAAGACAAAAATAAGTTGTATTTCCAGTAATCATTCTAATGTTATCTGTTGTCCTGTTTGTTGTTAAGGTAACATTTTTACGAGAGAAAATCAGCTTTGAACCTAATTCAATAGGCTTTAAATTTTAGCGGGTGGTTGTGCATGTTAAATTACAATAAGACTCGCTTTCACTCGCCACCCCGATGACAATGACGGCAAGTATCAATACAATAACATTGACTTCAAAACATTTGTTAGGATAAAAATCTTGCGCAAGCTCATTCACGTTATACTCATATTGTTACCTTTTGGGGATATCTTACTGAGTTGAACCGTTACCACATAAAAACTAGGCTAGCTACGTTTCCTTTTGTAATTTCCTGAACAAAGGCGAATATGATTTATTGGCTATTTGTTCTTTATGCAAAATGTACGTTCCGTTTCTTGGTTTTTTAGTTCTAAAAAAATAATGCTTATTATCTATAGTCGTGTCATACTGAACTTTAAGTATAAAAAATTTGGAAACATTTTAAGTATTTTAGAGAGAACATCACCCGCTGAGGGAATGATAATGATGTTTTGTTTTTATACATATTTAGTTTTTAAAAAATTTGCTATTTGCCTGCTGTTTTCATTTGTAATGTGCTGACTTTCAAAGAAATGGTTAAATGTTATTTTGCAATAAAAAGCAGTTTTAATGCTATAACAGACTATTAACGTAACATAAACTTAACATAAATATTAGTTCATGGACTGTGATATTGATACGTTTATATTTATCAGCTTCATACAACATCTAATAGTTTTTCATAATGCCAGTAGTTCAATAATCGAGTAAATATGTTTGGTTTCGAACCGTACCAGTGTAAGCAAACACAGCATTGCTTATATTTACAATCGAGAGGCATTCGATAAGCGATCGGCATTTGTTCCTTCTAAATTTACATTGTTATGGACGAGACAAACAATTTGCGGATTGCCAGCAACGATCTCTCGCTCCACACTCGAACAGTGATTCAAATTATGTGATTCCTGAACTGGTTTCATTTTAATTCTTGACGGCAATCATCTCTCCACACCGTCGCTTTCACTACAACCTATTTATTGCGATTGGTCTTTGTTACCTCTAAAAACATTGACGTTCGTGTGTCTATATATATGATTTATTTATTCTGTACTGAACATTCTTTACGATGAGTTATTTTAAACTCTTTAGTATACTGCGTAGAGTTAAATTTACATTAAGGTCGGAATAATGTTTTGTTAACGTCGAACTAATACTATTTTACTAACTAACCGTTCCATTAGAGAATATTTTTTATCTTCATAGTAATGGTACTATTGTATGGTATTGTATGGACAAGTAGTCTCCTTATAGTAACTTACCTAAAATGATTCCAGTAATCTAAACTGTTTGAAGAGTTGCTAGCTATATTGTATCGGCGACTTAAACTACAATCACAATGAATTCATACAAAACTGACCCTGTATTTATTAGAAGGTAATCTATAGACGCTACAGCGCTGCTATATTACAATATTTTTGTACTTTAAAAAATACTAATTTCATCTCTCTACCGAGGATATACTTTTTTGTACTAGAAAATTAAAAAAACTTGTAGAACTATCACCGGTGCGGAATCACCGTCTATATAGTGGTCCAGGTAGGAGGATGATTTGTCGAACTTATTCAGTTTAGTACTGGGTCGCGCGGGTCTAGAGCGCGCGGTGGTCGTGTTAGCGGCGGGCGGGCGACGGCATCGCGGCCTCGGCGGCGTCGGCGCGCGTGTGGCGTGCTCTGCTAGGCGTGTCGCGTGTGAGGCGATCGCGCGGGCGACTGCTGGGCGGGCGGCGCGTCGGCCGCGCGCGACGCACTGCCGCCGCCGCGACGCCCCCGCTTACCCCCCTGACTCCGCACACTCCGCCGACCCCCGCACCGAGAGGACCCCCCTCGCAAGCACCCCCGCCTAGCGACTGATTAAAAATTCTTATAGAACTTTCCTGCCATACCAGCATCTTCACTTCATTCTTCCTTGCGACACTTTCGTTGCCGCCCATTGAGTATGGATGAACTTCATTGATACCTCTCCACAAATTGTAGCACTTTGACGTTTGTGCATATATTAAAATGTTCGCACGAACGATATATTGTCATATAAGTTATATGATTAGCTTTAACTTGGCGACCGAAAATCAGTTCACAATGTATTACGAATGTTGGGACCATTTATTATGCGAACGTTGTAAAAGGTTTTATTTTTAATGCGATTACTTGCTTATATAAATTCCTACATTAATTAGTAGGTAGCTACCTCGAGTTGGTACTAGCTTAATGTAACAGTGTTTTCCGACAAAACTACCTAAGTGTGAGACGTGTGTATAGTCCCCGATTGCCCCCACAACTTAAGTGGCGGTTGGATCACAGTAGTCCTTTATGTGTAGTTGAGGTCAAAAATCAAAATTAAATTATATTCTGGAAAAGACTTCATCCGTAGCAATTGCAATAGATTTTTTTTAAACATGTATGAAAAGAAATATACTCTAGATTAACAATGGTTTATTGAAAATGGCGAATATCTTATAATTAATAAAAATAGTTTATAGATACTCTTCCAGTTGAAATAGTTTAGGTTAAAAAGTTAATATAGTAGAAATAAAGAAATGGCATCATGTAATCCGTCAATCAAAGTTCGATATACCTATGAATAGAGCCCGCCTCCTGCGATTACAGAGCCCCTCTAATCGCCCCCTCCACGGAAAACCGTGACGACCCACAAATATAATTTAGGTAAAACTTTCTCCCTAATATTAATGCATACCGTTTTTCACTACATTAATATTATTCATGTTTTAGTAAATGCTTTTAACGCGTCCAAAACATTCCCTGCTCTGTATGATTGATGTTTTAAAATCTTCAGCGAAACTTTACTATTTGTAACACAGAAAACTTTGTCAAGGCTGGTGTTATGCGCTAAATAAAATAGGGCGAGGAATAAAAGCCATCCAAATACCATTAGTGGAATACCATGCCGTAGTCATGGGGCTCATGGTATTACGAAACTGTATACGGATAGCTCGCAAAATCGCGACACACTTTTTAATTTATTTCGTCCACAGAAAGCGTTTTTGTGTTTTATTTTCATTTCAACGGCGACTTGCGCTATAGCGGGATCTCTATTTTTATTTATTCCTCTTCGTTTTTTTGTCCTCTTTTCAATTTAGTCTCGATCGACGAGCCCAAGCGGAACGGAGACGGATTCTCATTTTAAATTGAATCAGTCTCTTTGCATTTTTCTTTATTGTTCCTATGCAACAATTCTAATTGGTAATATTTGCATAGCTATTCTTTTCGTTCATTTAGAAACATGTGGTAAAAGTATTTTTGCATTTTAATGTAAAAAATATATATCATTGAAAGCTAAAAAAAAAGGAGCGCAGTCATGTATGTAATAAAGTTAACTTATATAGAAAAATATATAACATTTCTGTATGTCCATTGCGATGTCGCGAAAACAGTCATTGATATTGACTGGAGTCGATATCAGACTAATGAATATGTATACCGGCAGGTGCGCACACATGATTAAGTATGTGCCACCAACGATTTTTGTAGCGAATTCTGATATCGATGTACGTGCTCGATTATTTCAATGATAAAAAAATATATACTTGTTAATACACCACTGACGGTTCTAATATATCGTCATTAATTCGTCTTAATAGTTTATAAAACTACCACTTTAAAGCTATTAAGTCAGGAATGTTACAATCGAATTGACCTCAAAATCTCGAATTACAATATAAGAACCAATAAATCTATAGGATCATTCCCCTGTCGTCGGCACAATCGGCTCTAACAATTAATTACGGAAGTTGCTTAACGCATCTCAATGTAACAGTAACTTTTAGTTTCCCTTGCTATACAAATATTCTAACATAACAAAGCATTTATTTTGGTACGTTTATTAAAATAAAATACCTTTAAATAAGATAAAAAGTTACTCAAGCTAAAATTATCCTTAGTATTTCTACTAGTAAGTAATAAAACATATTTGATATTGTATCCGTAATTCTGGCTATCGGCTATATTTTAAGCTCCGGAATTCCCTTTCATCCTGTGACGTCAGGCGTAAGCCACAGATAAAAAATATTTTCATACAGATTAAAAATATATATATATCATGAATGACACGAGTTTTCCAAAAAAAAAAATATATATATATATAATTTATTAACAAATTTACTGATACTTTTGACGCTCGAAATTAATTCTCTTATCCTTTGACATGTTTACAAACAGTTGAAAAGTAATTATAAATGAAATGATATCGGGTAATTACAACGGTTAATTTCGTTACGTTCATTGATGTAACGATAAAGATAAAGTGCAATTACCTTAATAATATGTGGCATAATGTTTGTATGGGTGTTGAAAAGTACGAAGTCTGTATTATTATTATTATTATTAGAAAAAATGACAAACAGTCAGCTTATTACAAGTTTTAAGTTTCGTGACTCGATATATACGTACGTAATGGGGAAAAATGTATTTGAATACTAATTTATAAAAACATAGCGATACCAATAATGGTAATATAAACACTAGTTAAAGTTAAAATATACAGATTTAAAATAATAAACTTAGGTTAATCGATTTAATATAAATGTAAAACGGATCAAATCAGACAGAATTTATCACTCACGATAATTATGTCAAAAGACCTGTCCCCGACGCTTATTGGTGCGATAAAGCTCGCGAAATCTCTGATAAATTTGAGAGTTCTGTTTTGTTATAAATTAATTTTGTGATGCTGATTTCTCCGTTGGAACTGGTTTGTACTTCCTTTTAAAATACATTTGATATCATTCCCACGGTATGTTGAAAGTTCCATGTACACATCTGTTTTAGATGGTTAAGATATCGCATCCGAGAAAAAAAATACACTTCGAAACTAATTAACACCTATATAATTATTGGTATACATACCGAGTACATATAAAAATTGTTGCTTTTATTTTTTATATATGAATAGTGTTATTATATGCTAAAATTACTCACCCGGTGCTTCGTTCATGATCCCGCGGGAATTTCGGAACAAAAATGATCTTAAAGGTCTTAGAGTTTTCGCATCAATGAATATCAAACCGACATATAAACATCTATATTTCGTAATAGGAACGCGTTGATTCCTCGTCTGCACCTGAATGTGTCCTGGGTGTCATGTATTTAGATTATTTTTGATTTTTCGTTTCAGGATTTAAATAGACTGTGATTTATGAACGGTCGAAGTGCTATTTCCGTCGGAGGAGTTGGACGAGATTTATATGAATTTGTAACACGACTCAGGACAGTATAAACGAAATTTTAATTGGTATATTAACTTATTCTTATTTTTATATATAATGTTATTTAAATTATATCACATTTATGATTTATTGGTTTTTAACATAGTATTAAAAATGTTGGCCGCTATCCAGATGGCTTAATTAATATGTTATTCTCAATATCCAAGGGCGATTATAAGTAGCCTTACCCAGCCCATTATGTCTATTACATTTTAAATTCGATTCAATATGTTAATTTTTATATATCTGTGATATAATTATATAATACATAATACTCATGTATATACATTTGCTTGAAGCTGGAATGTGTTTGAACAAAATGAAAAAAACTTTTCCGTGAGCACTGCCGGTATACCTATTTCCTTTCTGTTAGGTTTTGTTCGTTTGTACTTCCGGTCCCGAAATAAATAAAACGTTTTCGTCAGCCGCCTCCACAATGCACTAGTTTATTTTGTATATAAAAGTATATGTATTTTAAGTGCTGTGAATCTAGCTATTGTTTTATTATAATTATGTACTTAAAAAAATAATGTTCTCATAATGAGTTGAAGATTATAAAGAAAATAAATATTACAATATTTTGTTATTATTAAATAAAATCACAATATAACTGGTATATATATCTATGTATGTATAATGTATATATGTATATATATATATTTGTCAAGTACTTGTATTTCTTTTTTGTCTCAAATGTAAAACAAACATAGAAAAGCGGAATGTGAAACACGATCGTTTAGAACAGAATAAATTTCAAAGTCATATAAAGCTTTCGACACCAACCGACATTCACAGAATTCGTCTCGCGTAAATCACGAAGTTTAGAAAAAAAAAGAATCGAGAAAAAATTGAGAACTCACGTGAAAGTTCAGAAATATCAGCCGTGAATATAATTAAGGGGACACCCGCTGATATCCGGTGAGGAGGCTTTACTATTGTACACTGTAAATATAGTCGAACTAGATCATCCGCAGATGTGCATACAGCTTTATTACTTTGTATGAATGTTGAATATACGCAACTGTTCAGAACATTATTATTAAACGTGTTTTAAAAAGAATTAGAAGCAGTATTTAAAGAAAAACATCATGAAAATATAATTGGTACATGTCTTTTTAAATAATACTAATTCATGAATAACTAATAGCAGTACATAATTTATAAACTTTATTATTTTATGTACAAACAACGAAACTTCACCTCCTAATTAAATAAAAAGTATCAACATATTACTTATAATAAATGATTATTAAAACTATACCTACATATAGTATAATGAAAATGTAGATAAAAATTGCATTTTAAAAACCCTTAAATTTGTTGGACATTAGTAGGGGCAATAATATACTGTTATAAATAAAAGATAGCACCAAAAATCCTAACTTGGTGAGAGGTTTTTGAATTGCAAATATAGTTTCAAAATACGCCTATCAAATATCAGAAGTAAGACGAGGATGGAAGTTGAATCTTCGAAGATTTATATATTACAATGAAATATATACATACCTATGTTAAATTATATCTATAGTATACATTAATATTAAATACCATAATAAATGTTATTAAGGTTTCTAGTTCGTTATTTGGTTACTGTCAAGGTTGTACTCTGTGAGTGACTCCAAACAATAGTTTACGATTGTATCGCTTGTAATTAAAATGATAATTATAATAAGTAGGAAGCGTCCGCGGAGCTGTCTATACGAGTAGGCGCCCGACGCGATCATAAATTTTTTTACGCCAACACACTTCAGTTACGAAATCGTGTTTTATTTTATTATAAACTTTATAATAGTTCAATGACCAGAAATTAGTTTAAAATGTTTGATTCCTCTATGGTGTATTAATTGAATCATATATAATCAAATGTTTCTATAAGGTCTTTTTAAAATAAAGTAATGTTGATTCATACTCGAAATTAAATCTAAGTAGGAGATAAAGAATAAAAAATTCAGCAACACGGCCTGGAATCGAACCCGCAACATTCGAAATAATGCGTTCTAGATATATTTTCAAGGCAAGCAAATGTTATTACTATGGCAAAATTGCATGAAATCATACTGATGGGAACTTAAAATAGAAAAATTTAAATTTAAAAAAGTCATTACCTATCCATTAAAGCGTTGGAAAAAATAAAAGCATTTAGTTGAACCCGGCCGATTTAAAAACATTTGCTAAAAGCTTTACAAGTTTTCCTCTTAAGAAAAACCTCTCGGACTCGGAGGACGTTAAAAGCAATAGACTTTAGGTTCCTTGAGACTAAAGTTAAATATCCATTTAAATCTTCGACGCCGGGAAGCCTCTTGGGATTTCAGCGCTGCAGCTAAGAATAGCGCTTTGCAGCTATTATTTCTTCGGAATAAATGAAAGCCTGATCTTATCTACATAATTTAAAATTTAAAACTATTTTCTCCGTCTCTTTGAAACAACAATCTCCCTTGTGATAGAAGTGTAAACAAACATACGACGTCAATCTTAAATGGAAACTATATAGATAAAAAATAATGACTATATTTCTTTGCTTTATCCTATCTAAACTATTCTCATAATAACATTATAATGAAAACAGCTTCTATAATAATTTATTCCCGCAAAAAGTCCAAGAAAGCGCATCAAGCGACAAAGCGATACTTTCCCACCTAGAGTACATAGCTTCGTCGACGACGGCACTAAATCAATACGAGGCATCACCCTCCTTCCCACCACCTACCACACCAACCCCCTTCGTTTTCCCGCCGAAAGCCACCACCCTTGAAAAGCTCGAGAGCTGAGCTTCTACTTCTGTTCGGCTTTGTATTGTAGTACGACCGATATGTTTTGGAATTCGTTTTACTTTTAATTTATAATAATTTATAGTCTTCTTATGATTACTTTAATATATGTTATCAGTATGATATATTGAAAATTTACAAAAAAATCACTTTACAAACGATTAAGATTTTTTTTTTGAATAAATATAGTTACATTTTATATCAAATTAAGTATGTACAATATATATTAATCTGCATAAAGCATTAAGTATGTTCGATCCAGCTATAATTATCCGTAACGTTTCTACTAAACGACTGAATAAATCAAACATGCGACGCTATTGTTCGATTCGCGTTAGATTGATCATATTAAGTGGGAGCGAAAGAGAACTTGAACTTATGTCACTAGAAACTATGAACAATACATCATATATATAATATACAAATATAAAAAATATATATAACAAAAATATTATCAATTTTATATATTGATTAAAAGTTACCACAGTTTGAAAAGTTAACAAACTTTTGGAAACACGACATATCAGATTTATTTACTAGCTTTTGATTTAAAATATACTTCCGTAACACGAAATGTTTTGTGTTATAAGCTTATAAAACATATAGAATGAGCATAACTAAAATAGATTATCAATATTTAAAATGTAAAGTTTCCGATGTAAGCGTCAGGCGGTAATGAAATAAGCGTAGGACAAATATAATAAATCACGTAGCGACGCGAGGGGGCGGTGGCGACTTCCTCATTCGATATTTGAATTTAATTTAGCGTTCCCCTTGTCCATTCGACGGGTTTAATGTTTTATATTATCAATCTAGTTTAAAAAAAATACTAAAAAAATAAAAAATAAACTTGAAGCCATTCAACACAGATCTAGACTTTAATCTGCACGCTCTTAGTGCTAGTTTATATCGTCGAGGTAAATACAGTGAGTTCGCAGGTTATCATTTAAAATCTTCACACGTGATAGTGTCAATGTAAGTTTATGAATGGAAAACTGGCAACTATCTGTACGAAGTTTGACATACGTGTCGTAAACTATTTTAAATTCTTTAGTTCAATGAATGTTGGTAGCTTTGTATTAAGCAATTATTGATAAATCTATATTGGTAATAGGTTTTGTAGAATCATTTAAGTTTTCATTGGATGGAAGGTGATCGTGTCTCGCGTGTTTACATCCAGGATTATCAGCCGTTTGGAGTCACGGTGCTATATTAGGTTTGATGTACACTGAGAAAGAATAATTATTGATTAAAAAAATATTTCTCAAGCATCTATAAAACATAAATAAAGCGGTACAAATATATTTTGTTTAATGTAACTCAGTCAATTTTTAAATTTTACTTAAACCGTATGTTATTTCTAAATCGTGATAAATCACTTCACCAACAAAAAAAAACTACGAAGTTTTATTAATAGCAGGTGAATGTAAATTAATTCAAATAAATGTTCATATGTTCGTTGAGTAGATAATAAAATTAAACATATTTTAATAAGGATGCTCAAACGCTATAATAAATTACCGTTTGTACATCCAGCTTATAACTTGGCCGCGATAATAATCAGATTCAGGACACGCTATCTATACCTATCTAAGTAACTCTAGCTATACGCTATAGTTTAACAAGGGCTAAACTTTTAAAACTTCAACGAGATAGTTTAAATCGTGACTTACACTAGCTAAGGCATGTTATAATTACCTGAGATTACAAAGAATGATTACTTTTTCCGGACCCGATAATAGGCTTACATGCGAGGCGTAAATGTAACAATTTAAACAAATTGTTATCTTATATTCATCACTTTGATTTGGACGAAAAGAAAAATGAAACAAAAACGGCCCGAAGAAAAGCAATTAATTACGTTTATCTTATCTGAATCGGGACTATTTAAATTTTCTATTCAAATAAGTCGGAATTTTTCTAATTATACATACATAGATGTATAACAAACATGGGTGCTGTTCACACGATGGGTTGATGTGCCAAAATGGGACAGCGTGATGGGGTGACACATACACACACACACACACACACACAATGTTATTATTAGTTTTTTGTCCCTTCTCTCCCTTCCCATTCGGCGGCCATTATGGTCGCACTTTTCTTAATTTTTTTGGTAGCGATCACACTCCCGTTCAAGATTGACGTAAATTTGTTTTGAATATATCGAGTTAGTTTATATTTATAACAAATTACTCGTTAACACGATTACATTTACTTTTAGGCAACTATACTATATAAAAACACTTTTGTGATATAAATTCACCGATAAATTTTAAAGTCCTGGTTTTTTAAATTATTTTTTTGGAAGTAATTAGATAAGTTAATTATAATTTATTCACATTTTAGTTCGTTATATCTGTATCGGAGTTAGAGCGATTTATTTCAACACCATTGCTACGCGCGCAAATATATAACTAAGCAAAAATAATTCCGGAACTGTTAAGGTAGCCGAGAGTCCTTGAAAACTATTGTTTATACACAAAAGCTGTTATGCAAGGCTATAAACGTGGAGCTGTGTGAAGAATCGGGTTTACGGTCGCATTATATGGACGGGGCGAGATAAAGCGATTGTTTTGGGTCGTAAATAAGACTGCAACAGGTACATTGCAAACGGGACTCAACAATCACGTGGTTGTATACTTTCTCTTTCATTCGTTATCTTTGCGTATTGTGTGTAAACACTTTTGTTTTCACACAAACTTTGTATTTTAATGTTAAGTATAGATTATAGATAATTCTGTTGATGTGTAATTATAGGGAGGTCCCTCGTAAATATTGTTGCTATATGTTTGGGTGTAGGGCACGGTGATCGCCCATGGCTATTGTATGGAGTTATTCACCATACTGTAATTGGTGACGTCACTGAACAAAAAGAACGCAGGAAGCGCCCGCTAGTATATCATTTCGGGTGATACCAGGTTTTAATTAAATTTCATTAAAGTTTTATAATTTATTTCTATAAGAATCTATTTGAATTCGTTCATTCGTTCGTTCCTGTTACGAGTGTTCTGAACTACCGAAACAAAAATTTTTAAAGAATCGGTTCTGTTAATTCGAATGTTACTCTAGTAAAATAAGATAGAAATATAAATTAATAACATGCCTTGTAAATGAAAAGGTTTGTGTGATGATGTATCTTAGAATGCACTTATTCATGTAAAAATATATAATATAATAAATTTCTCGTTATTAATTCAAAAAGTACTGCATTGAAATATGGTAAAAATTAAGTTCTTAAAATTAAATTAAGTGCTTAAACATACCTTTCTACTGTATAGATGAAAATCATACCGGACAATTGTTATATTAATCAACATTTTCTGTTTAGTGAAATAGCTATATCAGAATTAGAATGTTGAGAGTGTCATTCAAGTTTATTAAAATTGAAAGACTTTATATACACACATTATAATGTCGATTCCCTTAAAATTACTTAAAAAAACATTTCAGCATATATCAAACACTTCTTCATTGATTTAAATAGTACAACAAAACTAATATAATAATTGAAAAACAATATGACAAATGCGCTTATCTTCTCTTTATGTGAAGAGGTCTTAACTCAGCAATGGGCTGCGATGATGATGATGATGGCGAATATTCCTTCAATTTATTTTGTTATCATACAAAAACAAATAAATTAAGGATTTAATTTTAAAGTTAGACAAAGATAGTACGAGTAAAATATCATCCTACATTTATCTGACCAGTAATGACTGGTCTGATTTAAATGAACCGACATATGTTTAAATGCATTTTAATATATATAACCGACAGACCCGCATCGGTACGAGGCGGTGAGTTAAATACTTTTTGTGTCACATTTGTGATACCATACCATACTCTGTTTATCAATCAGATTGTTTTTGTTTTATTTAAAAGGATCAAATGTTCTTTCTCGTTTGACAGTCCTCTGTATAGGCATGAAGATTATGTGTTGTAATTTGTTGTGTTAGTTTTCAACAACAGTTTTGTTAGGCGACAAAGTGAAAAAGTTAACTTTAAACAGTACCATCAGGATTATTTTAAGCTGAAACATTTTTGATATTGTATGGAATAAACGAAACGTGTATTTTTCGCAACACGACTTGACTTGAAAGCAAACTTTAAAATAGTTTTTATTTTGTTCAAGGACCTCTATTACAAAATAGTCTGAATTGTTTCTATCTTTATCTAATTTCGTAGCACGAAGGTTGCATGTTAACAGACAGTTAAATGTGATACAGATTATAGCAGCAAACGAAACATAAAAATTGACCGTGAAATTTGAATCGAGTGCTGTGAAACGTTCTACAATTACAAAAGATTGTTTCGGTTTTTATTTTATCGACATTACGAATGTATGATTGGATTTGGGATATAAATAATTTCTACGGATTTCGTATTACGAAATAGATCCATTAGAATTGCCATTGATTTATTTATTGATATTAAAACACTGCGAAAACTTTTCACGTAGTGAATATTATGTTTACGGTTTTAGTCATATAATTACATTATGATACTCCAAGTTGGTGCATATATTTCGCTTTGTACTAAGAAACTTAAACATATTGCAAATGATTAAAGTGGACGTTGTAATCATCTGTATTATCATACCCGCATATCGTTGTACAAATGGTTTACCATTTAAAGGCGCTACATTTCTCAATAAACGGCAAAAACAAAAGGAATCCAATAGTTAATCTATGATGAGGGAATTTTATAAACATCTGCTTGTAGGAATCCGACATGTCGCATCTGTTGTGGACGGTTCTTTTTTCAAAATTTCGAAAGCGCGTGAGTCGATTCCGAGCTATAGCGGCAGATGTTTTCTCTATATAGCTTGAATAGGATATTCTTTAATTAAGTTTCAATCCTTAAGCAATCACCATAAGGTATATTTTAGAGTGGTTTCTGTGCAATTTGGTTTTTTAATAGATTGAGATTATGACGTCGAATTTAAAATTTGCCGGTGTTTAGTCTATGGTAGCGATGTAAGGAGATAACGGTAAACGGGTCATTAGGACCCTTCCCTAATTTCAAATAATATTGAAGTGCAGTGCATTTATCAGAGGTTTTATAGTATAGGGCCTTTTAAAAGATCACGCATATTTTATTACTTCCTTTTTGTTAATAACTTAATTTTTTTATGAAACAATTTATTTTGTTCATTGTTAAGTGGGTGTTATCACATAAATCAACCAATAGAGCGTTTATATGAAAAAGTAAATAAATTGTTATAAAAAAGAGAGTTTTTTTTGTTTAAGAAAATGTGTATTGATATATACCTATTACAAGAATAAAAATTTTATTGGTTTGTGCGATATTTGTAAATAAATGTAGTAGCAAAACTTTTCAGGAAAATGTAAAACATAGCCAATAGGCGCTTACAATAAACACAAAAGATTTTAAATCAATCGGTTCAATGCCGCGTGTCGTATGTCTTCGGGAGACTTATTTCTTTGACCCTCAAATTCAGTAATTTAAGTTTTCCCCTCTAGATAGCATTTCATTTACCTCTTCAACCGATACGCTGTGTGGGGCGAACTTATCTCGGACATAGAAACCATTGGAGTGGTTATTAACACTTAATTAAATCAATTAATATTAAGTTTACAACTAAATAACAAAAAAAATCAATTATAGCCATCAAAAAGTCAATTTTATAAATTATTTTTTATATAATTCTGTCACGCTTCACAAAGGGATCGTTCTCATATATTTATAATCACAATAATGTTTCCATCATATGTAATGAAATTTATAAATAGGATATTTTGTAATGTATCGACTCCATGCTTGATCACATCTATAATTCCCTCCATTGATTCGTGACGCCTCTCGCGTCGGTACAATGATTGCGATCAACTATTTTATAGTAACTACCCCAGTATGTGCTTATCGTGTACATATATAGTTAAATATTTACTTCTCTAGAAATCATTTTCATACTAACTTCATTAAACATAAAACAAACTAGACTTAATTTATATTGATTTTTTTATAAAATATACAAATGTTAATTAAAACAACCGATTTATTAAGATAAATTGAATAGTTAGTATGAAAAAGATGGATATATTTTTTATATACAAAATAGAAAAAAAACTTTTAATAATGTCATGTAAGCAAATAATATGTTAAATTTATTTTTCCATATACGGCTCTTCTAAATTACCCGCTTATGAGCTGAGAACGTAAGAATTTAATCTTAAAGTAAATCTCTTACTGTGTGGCCTTTTTATATGGCGCGGTCTGATAAGCTTACATCATTGTTGGGACCGAATGAAATTATTACGAAATAGTTATGGTATGTTGTTATTAATATTGAGAGCAAAACTTATTTGATATGAATGTTAAGACGGATATATAATTAATTTATATATCTGCTTGCGACTGCTAAGTACTTTGTATGTGGATGAGAGAATAAACAATTATTCGTTAGTTGGGGTGAGATGGGCGCGGTTGTGAACTAACTGTAGGGTGCTAGCAGTTTAAACGGAGAAGGACGAAACAAAACTTTCTGACGTATTAACTAAAGGTATATTCACATACATCAAAAAATAATTCTGATATTTTTTAATTCAATCTTTTAATATTCCTAATAAACAATTTATCTTTATCATGCTATTGTTATATAAATATACAATAATAAACATCATAGGTAAGACCAAGCAGAATACTTTTAACTCTCCTTACCTCCTTCTGCGCTAAGGCCGTAGCAAGCTCACCGTAGGAGCTGATCACTGACCCATGAATCGAACAGAAAGGAAAATTCTCCAAAGAAAATACTACAATATAAATAACTCCATTGCCCCGCGTCTACATCACCCTATGACAAAAGAGTTATCGGTGCGTTGAAAACAAAAATGGCAACCTGATTTATTACGGAGGCACGCATTAGGCTCGCATGATTTCGGTTACAGTAAAGTAACCTTTATCGGAAATTTATATTGATCCCTGATAAAATACAATTAAGCTGTTTTAATTTTATTAAAATGGTTGTGTAGAAATTAACTTACAATTTAAATATAATCAGATGGAATTGTTAGGCATAAAATTAAACAGAAAACTCAATGTTTAATAATAACATGTTTACTTCAAGCTCTTTTACAGTCCAATTACAAAAAAGAAGGGATATTTTATTATATAAGAGTGAAGTATGTTTTACCTTATGTAATGCCATCACTATATACAGTTGATGATAAATATTGTAAATTTAGATATTATTAAAATTAAAATAAATAACATTAAATATTTCACAAGCCTAGTACATTCCTCTTAACATTTAGTGAAATACCTAATATAAATGGAAAAGTATTGAATTTATTTTGTAAGCACGTATGTAGGTATCAAGATGCTACATAAATTTAATAAAATGTAAAACTGTGTCAAAACTACTAGCAGCCAACTTTCTCTTATCAATGCCCATATAAGAAGTAATGTCATATTTTTACCTAAATCGAAGATGGGAAGTTAGTAAAGCCAAAACTCGATATTAGATGAATAATAGTCACCACTACCGGAGCCGCTACCATCCGGATGCTCAAGATTTATACCCGGGTACGTTCTACCCAGTTGTATAACCGGCGATACTCGTCTATACCCGGCCATGAATGAAGGAGTCTTCATATAGTTCCCGATGTCCGCTCTTGAGGGTGCAATTTATGGCTTGGAAACGTCATCAAGCACCGTGTTCCAATATAAATCATATGTTTGCTTACACAGGACGTCTAAATTTCTCGGATGTATGCTTGAATTGTCTTCGTATATATTGCAGGGGTGTAATTGTTTGGAGTAGCCAATTGTTTCATCTGCTATTGTTTTTGATTGTATTTTAAGTTCCAATTGCAAACTATAAAGTACGGATCAAAGGAATCAGTTTGTAACAATTGCTAGTAAGAAGGTAATTGCAGGTCATATTCCTTCAAATGTGTATAAATTACGAAACCAAATATATATATTTTAATATTATATTTATTCTAGGTCTAAGTAATAATTGATATATTTACTCTATATACATTTAACTGTATTAATCTTTGATATATTTAATTTGAGGACCTTATTATAAAGTGGTAATTGAATATATAAATAAAATAAACTTATACCTTTTTTAATCACAACTTTAGAGTCAATATTTGTAGTTCATGAAATTGTACAGGTGAATCCAGAACAATTGATTTACTTCAAAATAAAGAAATAGGAAGCTGCAGCATTTTATAAAAGACTAGTAACGCAATTGTTATGCAAACAACAATATAATATTGTTAAGACAGGTATGTTTGTACAGAACTAAATTAGCATGGGTTTCAAAGCTTTCACTTTCATTGTAAAAATTAGAATAATAGGGCCGTTTGTAAACTATTCCAGTAGCCGAGAGTACAGCTACGTTTGAATGGGAACAGTACGATGTCACGTTTATATATTTCATGTTTATAATTCACTTGACAGTTTCGAGGGAAGTTACAAAATATAATAAATTTATATTCAATTAAGCACATCTTTGTTTGTTATAATGAATTACAATAACGCTTTGAGATAACTGCATCCGAGAAAAATCCTAACCACTTCTAAGAACACATTAGTAAATATTAAATACCAAGAATATATAAAATCTTAATATAAATCTCTTACGATTTGAGATAAGTTTAGGAAATGTTTTATCACTTTAGTTTAGTAGCGGCTTCTGTTAGCATTTACAATGTTTACTCTCGTATTTCTATGTACCAAAAGATTAATTAAATTTTACATATATTTGTTTTATATCCTTTACATTATGTACTAAGAAACATACTCATGGATAAAAAAATTCACATTGAAACAACATAATAACAAAATGAAAGAACAATAAGAAATAAAGTAATAACCATTTTAACACATTTTAAATATCATCATGATTATAGGGACTACAATATAATTAGTGTAAAAAAATAATTCTAAATACTTTCAGTTTTATTACAATCTTACATATAGAAACAAATAGATGACATCTATTGAAAACAAAATGTTTGTGATCCTTATACACGAACCTCGAAGAGACTCGCAAATAAAAATCGAGCACGGAATTAAATAGCAAAAGTGACGCCATCTCTGTAGCTTTATTCGAATCAGTTTTCGCTTAGGGAAACAACCCTTAGCATTCGACAAGAACCTTCCACCCTATATCTACCCCTAGCGAGCTTTTACCCAAACTACAAGACGGCCGCTGCTAACGCCATCTCTAAAACATTACACAAACTTCCAAAAAAGCTCATAGTTCCCAACTTTTCCGCTTCGGAGCGCCACAGTCAGTGCTTTTGAATGAAATCAAATAATCTGACCGAAGCATATTTTAAGTATGAGAAAATAGAGTTGTTTTTACAGTGTTGAGATTGCGGTATGGTCGGACAGAGTATGCAAATTAACGTGGCATTACATAGTAATTTATTTGAATCGAATGACCACTTTGCGGCGCGGTGCATCGAGCGCTGAACGTTTATAGGGACCCTGACCTTATATTGTGTCAATTTATAGCAGAGTCGTTAAACGCTTTTGCGTAACAGCTGTTATATCGCGTGATGTCTTAGCTAGCAAACTTTGTTTATGCTTTCACCTGGTCTTTAACTTTAAAAGCTATTTCAGTTAGCCTAAATATTTTCTAACTAATATATTTTAAAAATATGTTGATGTTATCGTAAAATGGTTAAATATCTTGTCTTGACGCTTATCTGGATTTTCACATCCTACCGTGAATTCTTGAGGCGTTAATTACACACAATTGCAAAAATACATACTGTAAAATTTCAAACAGTTATATGACTTAATCAAAATATTTTCTCAAATTGTTCACCGAAAGAGTGCTTAAGAGGTTTCAAGTGTGTAAATTAATTGGAGGTTACAATTTTTCTGCTCGCATTCATCTTATATGGTAGGTTCTGATTAAGACCGCACATTGAATATTCGAATAAAGACTTATACAGTTACATTGTATTTATGAATTGGAGCCATATATTTGCAAGTGGCGAGATTTATGAAGACAGTGGCTGAGCACGCCCATAGCTCGCTCTTATTGGGTACAGAAGAAATTAATCGTGCCTGAAATGATTATGTTTTTGTATGATTAATATCTTAACTATGCAAAAATTATTATTTTTTTTCATCTAGCTATATACGATTGTAAATTCTAATGACCAATTAAAATTATTGTTGCAATTATTTACCGATAACATGATTTAATGAGGTTCTCTGAACGGCATGAAAGCAATTACTCTACACATATTTTGAAGAAATATTTCACTCACGAAGCAAATTGAAATGATAAGAATCTTACAAATTATCAAATTACAATATTTTTAATTTAATGAGTCAGCGATATGGAAGTTCGTCGCTATTAAATCATATTTGTTGACGGAATGTTCAGGTTAACAGACGCACAAAAACGGACCCGCAAAAGGTTAACTTTAAATGATATACGTTATTGTTTTTGTTAGTACATCTTAGCTGTACGTGTTGACGCGACAGGTAGCCGATGGGGTCGATTGTTTGTCGGAAACGAGGGTAATTATTACTACATAACCGTTTAATTCGACAATAGCTACTCAATTATCGATCATTTACAATCGATATAAATATTTATATCGATTGTTACAGTATTGTATATATAATAAAAAATGTATTCTATAATTTTTAATAAATATGTTATAATTTTTTTATACATAAAATTAATATACTTGGACGTTTAACAAATGGGAGGAAAAATTTCTTCTTAATAATATTCCGGTTTATAACAATAATGGTATCGTTTATAATTTGCGTGCGATGTTCCTCTCGATAGTGTGCAAAGGCGACAAGTAAGACAGGCGTCCCCAATCGTCGGCGCGATCGGACACCATACAATGCTATCAAGCCTTGAATCACGAACATGAACTCTCGCACCATTACCATTGGTTACTGGTCAGCCTATTCGATGATTAGCCATTTAAGATATTTTATTTAATACATTTCATATATTATCATCTTCATCTTCAACATTTAGATTCGTATCTGATTTTTCTATCGATGTTAGCTGCTTTATAAATATGTATGAATTTAAATTAGCCGGAACCGAATACATTAACCATATATTATTGTGTTTTATTTGTTTTTGTGTTTTTATAAATTTCATTAAGTTCACTGTAATATAAAAGTATCTTTATAATTTGATACAGCCATCTGAGTTACTGTTTCATCTATAAGTTAGTATCGAATAACAGATATTTGATACTGTTGTAATCAGTTGTTTAGGCCACACGCCACATTTACTCCATTCTATTTAAATTTGTGATTCAAAAGGACATCATAGCGTCATCCCATTCCCATGATCACACTTAACATTCGTAATTCAAAGGCCATAAAATGACATTTACCGTTCACCGAGCCAGTCTCATAATCCGGCATACCAAACTTAATACATTCTAATAATAATACAGGAAGTATTGTTATTAGAATGTATTAAGTAATAATATAATGATTTTTATGAATCATTATACAAAAAAGTCAATAATTTAAATATTTTTACCTTAAAAAATAGGCATAATATCATTATCACAATGATATAACGAAATAAGTTACAAAACTTTAAACAAATTGGCGAGTTACTTGAATGTCTGTTGCATTTAAGCTCAAGATGATAATCTAATGACACAATTCAGATACGTATAAAGAAAGATTTTGATAAACTTGCTCGTAAAACATATGAAGAATATTGATTAAAAATATTTTTTTATTAACAAAAATATTTGTCTTTTAAACATTTTATGATTGCCTGAATAACATAAAATTAGTAGTCTAAAAATATAATGATACACGCATAATAAAAACTTATTTGAATTAATGAAATTCAAATAACTTATATGAATAAATTATGATTATTTTTAATAGTATTTATATGTTATAAATATTGTCAACAAACTCTCTCACGGAGGGCAAAAGTCAATGTCAGATTAAACATTATTTAAGCAGACGGGTTATTGACAAACATCTTGAAGATGTTAAAAATATAACAGAATTTAAAGATTCTGAGTTACTTTATATTACTTACTTATCATTGGCATTTAGGTTAGGTTACAGGTAGATTTTTATACTGACTTTATAAAAATAAATTCAATCTAAGATGATAGCTTTCCCGTTGTATAACACCTACTTAAATAATTAAAAACAGATAAGCATTAGATAAATAAAATATAAACATGAACTTCTTTAACCGGTTCGCTTGAAATTGCCTGAGAATCCTGAATACATATTTTATCAACAGATTACTCGTTATAGATTTGATTTTTTAATTTAGGAAGTCTTAATTTAAATTAAATATGACATAGTATAAAAAAATTACATAGAAACATATAAAGTTATGATAACTCACCGGTTATACAAGTTTGTATAACAAGAGCCTTCTTCCTTACACTTTGTGTTGCCACCTTCACAATAATTGAGTGGACGACAATCAAACGTATCCGGTGTTACAAAGCCTAGATATAGCCTAAGAAAAGTACACAACGGACACCCTTAACTTCCCAGTGCAGATATTTTATAATTGATTAATGTTTATTTATAAATAATAATTTACAAGATAGACATCAAATAATTTGTCATTGAGGAATTGTAGTTCTTGGAACAATTAATTTTATAATAAAGTTAGATCTGAATCTTATGCTTGTGAACTTTGAATTTAGAGGGGTTAATAACAAATTTTAGTAAATGATTTTTTTGTAGAATAAATATAAGGCGAACATTAAATCATGTCTAATGTCTGCTCTGGTTTCAGCAAACTATCTAGAAAGGTGGCGTTACCAATGTCAATCGCGCTCGTAAAGTCACACCAAGGTGTTTAATGATGCAATAATTTGCATAGTAAAGGCGTTGGAACTCACTCAGTTCTCACGTCTATCACTAGTCAGCGCCATTTTAGAGCCCTTATACAGTAACTGTCTTGTTATTGAAATTTATATGTTTAATATTGACATAACACACAATTTGTTTTCATTGCAAACCTACTTAGCGCAACCAAACATTTAATCAGATGTGTCAATAAAGCCATTTAATGTATTAAAGACACAAATATTTAATAAAAAAAATGTCTCCTTAACTAAATACTTACTATAAAAAGTGCCGATAATAATAAAGACTTGGCAGCAATATTACCTGAAAAATAAAAAACGGCAGGTGTAATAAACTGTTGTCGATAAATATAAAATATGTAAACGAAATCATTAAGGGATAAAAAAACGTGTAATCAATTAAGGGGCGCCTCAGACAGTTCGGCTCGCTAAACCCCGCTACACAATCTGACATTTATGAGTGCCATAAAAACGCTCAAGTAGTGACTTTTACTACTTGTTTAGTGAACATAAACGTCTTTGCCTTACCCGCGCTCAAAGTCGTACGTATTTAAAAGCGTAGTTTCGTGCAGTTTTACTCCTTTTTGCCTCTTTTTATTTACTGTTATGCAACTGTATAATGCTTTGGTTACTTTTCAGTGGCGATTTATGGATGTCGTCTTTTGTCTTTATTTTGTGAGAACATGCTTGTTTTAGTTCGGCGATGTTTATAGTGTAATAAATCGTGAGAATGCATTTTTGGCTCGTTCATAACAAATTGAGATAAAATTGTGTGGAAGACAGCTATTCTTGCTTTTAAGATATCTTATGACATAGTCCTATGTATTCGCACATTAATTTTGTCTCTTTGTATATTTTTTAAAACTATTTTGTACATTCGTTTGTATGTATGAATGTATTGCGTACTTTATTCTATAATTTAAAAAAAATCTATAATAGGCAATGTATCAAAACATTAGAGAAGTCCCTTCGTCACCTGTTATACGAGTGTTCTAACGAACTATTAATACTAATTAATAATCTAAATACATTCACAAGTGTTAAGTATTCATCATTCATACAGGTTTTACGATGTTAGGTTTCAATTGAAAGACCACCCGGGATTCAATACCTGGTGGTATCTCACCTCTAAGGAATACCAATGGAGAGGGGAATTACAATGAAACTTGATTGGTCTACCCCCTAAATGGACCTAGGTCTTGATGTAAATCGTTAAGCTTTGCTTAAAAATATATATCCATTGATTTCATAAATGGGAAGCGTTCCGTGATCTGTGTGTCTTATTAGGTAGGTACGTATGACTGTCGATGTAAACACCGATCGTTTAAAGATGTTTAATTCAAAAAATCATATTTATATTTTAAATGTAAAACTTCAAAAAGTTTTTCTATTCACTGATCGTTTGAAAAATTGGTCAATTTAAGGGTTTTTAAGAGTATGGCCGTATATTACCTCAACTAGATAATTTAAAAGACAAAGGCTGATTTTCCTAAATGACAAACTGCTTTTAAATTAAATTCTAACCTCTTCTACACTTCGACAGTGTTGTACCCGACGATTAAGGATAATTTGTAAAAAGTAAGTAATGTACAAGAGTAGGTATTTATTATTCTGGCAAGTTTCAGATACGGAATTTGCAATTACAATTTGATTAACAATTTTTCTCATTTATTTTATAGCATCGGTTCTTATGACGAATATTATGAAAGAGTTATAATGGATAATGTAGTTATTTATAAATCATATCGATGGTTCCTTTGGATTCTACGATAGTGGATTCAATAATAAATATTATCAGAGTAATATACTCATTAGGGTAGCTTTGAATCAGTTCATAGGCCATTTGCATGAAGGTCACCATTGAGTCAATGCCTGAGCCATAATCCTATTTGCTATGCTTCACGGGACTTGTTTATTTTCCGCTCCAAAAGAAAGTCCTTCTGCATACCATAGAAATATATTCGTCCGCTTACGAGTGCCTTGTTTTCGCTACAAATTAGACAATTAAGAGTCGCCGTGTGACGCTAAATCTATTCAATTAAATCTGGCTACAGTCTGGTCACCTACCGCGGTGATTTTTTAATCGTATGTATTCAGCGTGCACACCCCGTCCACATTTCGCATATCAATGCGTTTGACAAATTGATGAAAAAGGTTTCGCACGTGTCGATCGCAGCTTTGCGTAGGTGTGTCCATGGGATGGTACATCAATTATCTGTCAGAAAAAAATACAATCACGATGCTTAGAAGAAGGTTTTCGTGATATTTTATTTGGGATACTTAATTGTAATCAAACATCATAATCATTATCGATTTGCAAAGATTTGTTTTTTTTTTAGTTATTATATGAATTGTTTACCTTTGTTTTCAATATCAGAAGAAAATTAAAGTTTAAGTAACCAGAAAAACATTTATAATGCTAACAAGTTATATAACAATTTGTTTATTTTCTAGTTTTAATTTAATTCAATAAACATTTTATCGCTTATTTTTAATTAATACATCAGCTTATGAGTCTGAAGTCGTGTGTAACTTTATGAGGTGTTACCTCTTCAACTAAATCTAACAAATGATCCGTGAGGTAGTCGACTGTCGGTGAAAAAACAGTGGATATTAATTATGATTAATTTCTCATAAGTCATGTTTATTGGACTTTCTTTCATTCGCTACTTTTACTGGTGCAGGACAAGAAAAATAAGCCAACGAGTTATATAGAGGGGAGAATTATTGAAATTTTCCGGCTCCATATTATATTATACTATAAAAAATATATATTAAATACCGGCTCAATTACATCAAAAGTACTGCTTCATATGAATAAGACGATATAGTTTTTAGTAATCAATAGCAAGGGGTCCGATATTAATCGATTAATGACCGATTTTTTCTTACCATGTTTTTTCCCAAAAGACACTAGATAGCGGGAAAACAAATAATATTTTTAATCGTAGGTATAACATTCAACGACAATTTTGTTTATCTCTTTCTTTTGGTTGGTAATGATTAGGACTAATTTTGCTATTTTAATAGTAAGTAGTAACAGAAATATAACAGACGTAAGAATAAAACAGTACAGAGTATATATTTTTTTAATTATTAAGGGTCTGAAGAATCATTAGCAATAATTTACAACAGGAAAAAGTGAAAATGTCTAAGTCTATATATATCAAAGATACAACACACATAACCCGGTCATCTAACCTAGTTAATTATCATAACATCGCTTTGAGCTTTTTATAAAAAATACATAAAACAACCCTTCAGAATAAAGATAATTGAATTCCTGTATAATATATCAAGAATTTAATAGACAAGAGCAGAAGTAAGCATAGGTCATGTATAATTTATTTAGTAAAAGCATCCGAGAGTTTTCTCTTCTCATACAACCCGGAGGTTTATCGAAAGCTAATCTGATGAACGGAGACGGAATATTTTACTAACAACCATTTAAAAGTCATTAAATATCCATCAAAGTTTGTACCTCAAGTAGCCACAGATCGCGAGATATTGATCTATCTTACATTCGCTTACATATGCCAAAACTGTGTCATTTAAATGTTAATCAGGGTCGAAATAATTGATGTCAGCGAACCATCGGAGCACGTCACACATGCAGATTGGAATGCCCATAATGATAAACTATTCAGCTCTATTACGATTTTGGTGATTTGATCATGAATTGTCGATGTTACTTGATAAACGAACATTCGAGAAATATAAAGCCGTCATGGTTCGAAGTCACAACTAATGCAATATATAAATAGAAATCAGTTATAATTACACAATCTATAATACATAATCCAGGCTATATTATATATATTTTTTAATAAATTAACTAATTTATTAACAAATTGTATTGCTACACGGTCCCTAAACTTATTGTGATGGCTTCATTTAAAAAATACCAAGTCGCCGATGGATGAAGTCGAATGATATTTACATAAAACTTATTTTAAAAACTTACCGAATTCGTAAAATACGTGTTCAAGCATTCAAATGCATAAATCCCGGTGCATTTCAATGAAAGTATCATCACACATTGGACGGTGTTATTCAACAAACAACCGTTAATCATCAAATATTAAGGCACGCATTAGATTTATTAATATTTCAAACATGCTTTTATTAGGCGTAAGTACATAACACATGACACTAATATTGAATGTATGTGTCACTTTTTATAGCCGGCTGTTTTGTTATCAGTTACAATAATCTAACTAATAAGATTTGACAGGTAGGTAACTTTTTAATTGGTTAAAGATGTTATAAATAATTGAACAAATTACGGATGAATTATTCCAGTACTTTCATTGTTAACATTGTATTACTCGTGTTTTTTCATAACATGGAATTATATTTTTTCTTCAAAGCTTTTTCAACGATTGCAATTAAACAGATGGTTTTTTTATCGATAACTTGCACTTCTAATCGATTATTGCGATGATAGGACAGATACAGATACGGGTAATGATGGTCAGATGGAGGTTTTGTTAGATCTGGAACCTCCATAGGAACTTCCCGGAAGCGTATCGGTGTCAGTCCAGCGAGGAGCCCTACATTAAAATTCATCGAACACTTACTCCAACTATCACGTATCGAATAGAATAGAGCCATAATGTTTTATGATCCCTTGTCCGCCTTACACGTCGAACGCAGTGTACGAATTTTAAACAAACAACATCGCTCTAATGAAAACAACTTGATAGATATCTACATTAAATGAACTGACGATAATATTTCGAGTTTCGATCGTATATCTAATATGTAATAAAACAGTAATTGAATTCAGAACGAGTACAACTTTAAGTAATTGCTTTTAAAACGTTCCATTATTTTGATGGCGAGTATTTTTTTAAACAGATAGGCTCATAAGTTTATGTTGCTTAACAGATTCTACTTGTGGATCGATATCTAACTGTCTATTCTAATTTAAAATTTATTTATTCCCCATTTCGGTGTTTTTGAATATAGTAATAGAAGTATTTACATAAATAAGAAATATAATCTTGTGCTCTTTTATTTATGTCTGTTTTTATTGAATTTCTATACTTTTTTCATTCAAGTAGCTAGGGCGAAAGGTAACGTTTTATATCAACAAAACCATTAGATTATTACTGTTGTCTTAAGCATTAAATTTCATACAAAGTATTTAGCTTCGAATAGTTCGTCATAGTCGACTAGATTAGACCATCGAGGGAGGCAGCCTTGCATATGTTCCAATGATTTTTCACGGCTACAGTACCCGTGTCCAAAGGGCACGCAGCGGTGTTGCAATCACGATCCGTGATCACGACCGGCCCTCTGCTATTTATTAACTCAATTTATATAAGAAAAATAATCAATAGTAGCACTTGTGCCATTTATATTAAAGCACACGGCCACAGCAAACTTTGAGATGTTAAAATCACATCGGACCGTTCAGATGCGTCAAGTAAAATTAAACTTTATCCCATCGGAGAAAGCAACACGTGAACGCAATATTTAATTGGTAAGTAAGCAAAATGTCTCTAGACCGTGTCGCTACTAGCCGTAAATGCATTAAGTTTGTTTTAGAGATAATAATCGTTGCGAATGCGAATGCTTTGTTGTTTCAAAGATAGAGTTGTCGTCAGTGATTTATTTTTGGTCAACTCTTGTACGATTTAATAGTATAAAGGCGATGCGAAGTGAGGCTCGACAATGGCAAACGTTTTACTTGTTAAGCACGCAAAATGTAAGAGAATTTATATTTGAATTACTTACGAAGATTTTTTTTACATATTTTGTTTAAATATTCATCACGACTTTTTAATAATGTCAGGTATTTTTTTTTATTATAAGTAACATTATAATTGATGCGCCTTGGACGTCACCGGCTTTTTGATATTAATTATCGGCAGTTACGTATTTATATATAAGCTTCAAAACACGTACGAGGCATGCAGTACGGGAAATCTTCTGACTAGTTTTATTTCTAGTTCTCTTAAAAAAAAATAAACAAAATAGATAAAAGTTGTAATTCAACATTTTTGGACAATCTCATCTAACTTCCTAGAAACGTTAGTCAAATGATTCCCACGCTACCATTCGTAGCTACGTGTTTAACATTAAAAACTTGTCTACCCAATATTTGTGTGAATTGCTGCTTACTGAGGCCATTTAAAGCAAGCATGAATTACTGTTACGTATAATAAAAATAAAACAAAAGCCTCCTAAGAAACGGTATGTGTAACATATAGCTAATAAATTTCGTTTAATTTTAATAAAATCCTGAACCATTAACATAATATTTCCATTTTAACGCTGTTGTTTTTTTTTTATATAGAAAGTAAAATAATGAAGTGAAGTTTTGGTTGTTTCTTCCTGGGTTCGGGAAAATCAAAACCAACCTTGTTTATTAAAATAATTTTGTTAAGGTGCGTGAGCTGCGTTCCAATACTGCCTTCTATCACGCGAACTAGTTTCTACAATACATTTTTATGCTATCTAAAAAGAAAGCTACTATCGATTTTGGACCTTACTGCATTGAAATATGATTATGTAACATTTTTTACGAGTACAAATCGTAATTTTAGTTTGTTTTAAATAGAAACGTAATCAGAGGTTAAGCTAGTCCATTTGAGTTATAGCGTTGGAGGTTTATAAGCATAGATTAAGATTATTTGTGCTTAAGTGACATGAAAAAACTAATTAGGCGTAAAATATGTGTATAATTCACATCGCGATAACACACAGTCAACTAGTTCGCAATATGTCTGATCTATGTCAATAAGTCAATAGTTATCAAACATAATTTATGGTCTTGCCTACTATACATATGTAGAAAGCTTGTATAGATCGCATAGTAACGAATTACATTTCTTATGTTCATAAATATACTTAAAAATTTTATTGGAACAAGTTTGCTAGCCTTTATTAAGTTAAGACAATCATTTAAAGTATTTTTTAATTATTGAACTAAGACGTCAGCTGAGCTATTATATCTATACAATAGTACGTACATCTTGCTAGAGCAATCTCTAAGAGGGGTGGGGTGACGTAGACAAATGACGCGGGGCGAACGGCATGAGTTATGGCCACCAATCGAGAGTGCTTCTACGGCAGCCATTTTTAATTTTTAGGGGTATACTTTACCCTTGTGAATATTATTTGGAAGCCATTATGAATTACCGCTTTGTATTCTGTTTGGTCGAATTTTATTGCATAAAAATGTTATTGTTTAAACATTATTATCAACTAACAATTATCACGAAGGTTTTTTGTGTCGTATTTTAAAGCTAAAATATTTACGAATAATCAGAAAACTATAAAAATATTATGTGTATAATGCCTACTTTATATTAATCAACTTGGAGTGTTGTGATTACAAATCGCAAATAAGTATAACATTCCTTTGTTTCTTTTAATAATAAGCATGGCGTGTTTTAATAAGACTATGTTTAATTGCATTCTATAAATATTATAAGCAATTAAGTGATAATCGCATTCAAAAACAGAGAGGGCGCTCTCTGATGAGAAAATACCTTCTTTCTTACAATGGAGAAAATACTCTTTTAGAATAGTGACACCTAGCGGCAAATAGACGAACTTAATACAAAAAATCGGTTCGGTTGATAGAAATGTTA
This sequence comes from Danaus eresimus, assembly GCA_018231745.1. NCBI lineage: Eukaryota > Metazoa > Arthropoda > Insecta > Lepidoptera > Nymphalidae > Danaus > Danaus eresimus. The sequence goes on from DVQP01000094.1 coordinate 31,118, forward strand.
ATAGATTATATCTAAAAATATATTTTATACAGTTGTAAAAAGACATTCTTTAATATTATTATTTTAATTTTCTTTAAACATGTGTTAAGATGACGTAATGCAATAAATGGTTTATTCGAACAAGGCGAACGTTTATCACATCATAAACAGTATCATTAATAATTCATCACAATAACTGACGGACTGACGTAATTATCACAATTACGGCCACCCAGGCGGTCTCTAATGTTATATTAATTTATCTTTTATTCAAGTTAGCCTAAAAGATAAAGGAATTAAACCTTATCTTAGGTTAAACCGCGTGCGTAATTAAAGGTAAACTAAACGGTACGGTGACAATAGGAGGCCGGCCTTATGCTCAGATTGCGACCGTGATAGGCTATTTAATTTATAAACATACATACATTATGAATAAACAGCGGCGTGTTACATTGTAACTAGAATAACTATTAATTTAATTAAGAGTTCAACGACCTTAAAAATAAACGCCTGTTTCTAGGTGATAAGATTGTAGCTCATAAATTAATTGTGTTTCTTACCTAAGGCTCATGTACAACGAAAATTAATCAGCCGGTTTAAATTAAACAGCTGATTAAGCAAAAGTTTTCATTTTTATATTTCCGTTATTTTTATTGATGTTATGTGCATAAAATGCCTTATCTGAAATTGGGTAGGAACATTTGATTAACAAATGGTTTATAAAACTATTTCATATTAAAATATTTTGGTAACATTAGTGTTAATTACGTAGCAATTATTCCATTAATAGTTTAATTTACAAGAGTCCAAGCGACCCTTTACGGGTCAAGGGCCCAGTTGAAGAATGTACAATTACTCAGGACTTTGTATTTATGTGAAAAGTTTTGACAAAGAATTCAGTATATAAATAAAACGTTTTCTAAATTATTAGAAGCAGCGCTATTATGATAACAATGTAAGATATTTAAAAAAATTACTTAATGTACTCAAAGCCCTTTGATGGTTCTAAAATTAATAGTTATACTAAAATATTATATTTACATGCTTTTGTAATGTTTTTCACATAATTAACTATAAAAAATAACGCGTTGATAACTTCAATTAACTCATATTTATTTATCTTTTGACCACACGATATTAATTAAACCATGTAAACAAAATGAAGGCCTAAATTAAGGCAGTAGAATAGTTCAGGAAATTTAGTTACCTATTAAGTAAGTTAACCTAGAGCAACTATGCCGATTTTGTTAAATGATATTGTTCTTAAATATAATAAATAATTTTTTTTAATAAAAATATGTTTTCTTCACCTATTATTTTCTTAGACTATATCACATGATCAAGTTTTTTGTTACTCCCATTAGGCCAATTACGAGAATGTTTTAATAACAATAGTTTATATAATGGTAGAATTAGTAATAATTCATATATATTGAACGTAATTTATACAGCAGACTAGCTCACGGGTGTGACGTCGTTTAAAAGAGCCAAAGCAAGCGATGCACGCACATAAATAATTTTGGCGGGAACAAATGAGCAAACTGATTAATGATTTATGTACCCAATTCCTGTTTCAGAACGTACAACGCAATCCAGAAACACAATCCCTGGGAGAATATGTACCAACCGTTCACGGGATACATTCATGCAGCTGTTTAATTATATTCTAGTACTTCCTAGCTCTCCCATTATAATATTAATTCTATGCAAAATTTTGTTAAATGAGTATATTAAAATTTTTGTATCACAATAAAGCTTTAATATTTCAATAGATTATGAATTTATTATTTATTCTCAGCCTTATATTCATAATTTTTTATATAATCATATGGTAGTAAGTAGTTCTAAATTGTCACATATATAACAATAGATTATTTTTATATGGATGTAGTTTATCATATGTGACACATTATAACCTCCCCACTAGCCTGTAGGAATAGCTGACCGATTGCTTATAGTCAGGTGTTACTGAAAGTTTATTGTGAAGGGTCCAATTCGCCGAGCCAGAGGTTCTGCTATGATTTACGACGCCCCTATTGATACCCTTTTAATTTCGTTTTGCAACACCAGTCTGGTGTTTGTTATTCAAAATAGGGAGAAGAATGACTTTTCCATTCCTTTTTTTTTGTTTTTATACGAATGTTATTTTTTTTTATATTTTAGGCTGAATATTTAAATCATGGCATGGAATCGTAACCGATTTAAAAACGTGAATGTTCATGAAGCCTGCTAAGCTTAAACACACCGCGAGGTTTACTTGCTGGATAATATCGGTTCCCATTTAGCATCCGATATCACAATACAGACTGCCAGCCGATTTAAATTTATTTCGGACGTCGGTAACTTCCAATTTAAACCTCTTAATCCTCTATGATGTATGTCGGTATTCGGCGGGATTAAAAGTTCCACGGAAAATAACCGGGAAAACCTTTTCCGGGGTCGGATTGACCCGGGCAGAAGCGGGATTAGGCGACCGGGATTGGATATACATAAATCTCGGACAAGGCTTTAGGGGCGACGCAATTAAGCCGGCAGAGCAGATATGTCATTTTGTGACGAGCAACGTCCGATACTAATCGCACATTTCGCGCAATACAAACGAAAATACATAATTTTAATATTAAAATTCAGCAGCGGCCGCTTCCCGCTCACAATGGTCGCTCTGTCGTGCATGGCGTCATAAATAATTCAATTTCATAGTAATAAAATACGCGTGACCGGCGCTACGGCGTGAAAACTTTTCAGCAATTACGGGTTAAATTTAACAAAAAGCTTCTATCGATCGGACGAGGTCTGCGGAGACGGAGGGGTCAGTGAGGAACCCCGGACACTCGTAATTCATGCATCAGCTTGCGCGGAAGGGTTAAACCATGAGTGCAACGATGACTTATACTTTGTGTTAATACGTTCCAACAGAATTCAATCTGTGCCGGCTTAATTAATTTCGAAGCTATCTTCAATTCCGATATTAATGTACGTTTGCTCCATTAAAGTGGTTTATTTGAGGCTCCCATATGTTTTACTGTCTGTGTAATTGAAAATTAAGATACGCGAGCTATATAAACTCAAGTTATCTTTGACTATGATGTATGTCTCTCATACGTATACATAAATAATATACGCGTATTAAAGAGATAAATAGCACATCGCATATGACATTTAGAATAGTATGGAATCCTATTAATATTAATAATAAAACTCGATGTGCTCGGCTAGCAATATAACATTTTTTTTCTCCTCATCGTCTTCAACAGGTATAGTTAGTACTTAATGCAACGAATTCGTTAGTATTTTAAATATTTCTTTGTGCATATAAATTGGAATTGAAAGAGTTTGAGCTGTATATGTTTATGTTAAGTATGGTATAAGGTGAAAAAACTGTAGTCCACTTATCGCTTTGCTCGGCCATAAATGACTGATTTATTGCACTTTAATAACAGCAATTAGTTACGCCTCCCGTGTTACTATTCCCATTGACACGTTCTAAGAGTGTAAATGTTACTAAGAACTTGATGTAGGCATGTTCATTGATCGTTATACAGAACGTACAAAAAATATACAATTATAACGAAATGCTAGCAAACCCAGAGTTTTAATAATAATAAATAAATAAATAAAATGTGTTTATTCATATACATATAAAATAAGCAACAAGTGTCTTAGTTTTGTAATCACATAAGTTAAGAAATGTGATCCATAGTCGCCAACCCGGATATGACGTGAAGCGGCCATTAAAATTAGGGTTGGGCCTCGGCTAGGGCTGGGTCGGCGCGCCTTGGGGAACGGTTATCGTATAAAAAAA
>DVQP01000095.1:0-34841 GCA_018231745.1 Danaus eresimus
ATATATAATATGTTAAGAAAATTATTAAAATATTTTAATATAACGATCGATTAGTCACAACATTAGTACTAACTGAATGTATTCCATAGTTAAGGTGATGAAGTACATAAAAGCACTACATCCTCTGTGGAGACGCTCAATTATCCTTTCAGTACTCTCGAGAGCACGTTATGCTTGGTTGGGTCATGATGTTTAAAATATACCTCACAATCGTCCTTAATCTTAATGTTTGTAATGTTTTTAAATAATTAATTATAAATTGGTAATAAATACGACATATTACAAATTTATAGCAAATACATGCCGATGAAATTTTCTCTCACGAAATTATTTTCAGAAGGAGGTTCTAGGAGACATGAAATTATTGATTCGTTTGCATAAGTAATTACAGAAGCTAATATTAAGAATAATTGAACATAACAACAAGTAAAAAAACATTTAAGTTATTTTAAAAGACGTGTGACATAAAAATCAATAAAATATTTTTTTCATGCTTGTCAAGAAACTGTTATATATAATATACACATTATATATATGTGTATATTATATATGTTCAGAATTATATATATATATGTGTGTGTGTGTATATATATATTGGACTGTCCACTTCCTTCCTTTATTTTTACTATTTAAAAAACAACGTATAAGTAATATAAAATGCAATTTGAAAGGCAAGTTATTTTTTCTGAGTGAAAACACTGCTATGTAAACAATGATAGCGACAAAGGAAAATAGAGATATGAAAGAAGCGCGATAAGGGGATGTAAAAATGTGATTCTTGCTAGTCAAATGCTTAACCAGCGTATAAATATAACAGCAATTCAATAATTGCACTTCGCGTTCCCCTTAAAGTTACTTTATATTCTATTGTTAAAATTTATTATGATATATTTTGGTAAAAAATTTACGTTGTGCGATCAATCGCACAAGTTGTTGTTATTTATTATAAAGTAAAGCAAGTAAGAGTTAAAATCTTTGTTGATTTTTTATTAACATCTATTACCATGAATTTCACGCTTTAACACCGCCGGTAATATTTTGAAGTGAAATTAAGAACTTGCAATATATAACATTAAAACGATTTAAGTATGTAAATATTTTTAAATTGGTTTGTTATAAGAGTTTAATCTTTGTGTTATATTTGTAATCGTTGATCTTTGTTTCCAAATATAACGTCATCTATCTTTTAACTAATAAAATTAGACAACTTTTTTGACATATATATGCATTTTAAGTAATAATAAGACGTGAAAAAAAAATCCATTTTATTCGTATTGCAGTGATCAAATGAGTGACTTATTGTTGATCCTTAATGAGCTTTTTAATATTAAATACAACAAAGACTACGTTGAGAATTATATTATATTTTTAATACATTTTAATTAATAATTTAAAACATTTATTTTTAAAATCGTATCTTCTTATTCTGTGATTCTTATCACTTAGGCTGCCTACTCGAACATTTATACAATGTGAATGTGGACGAATTTATTTTTATATATAGAACTAAATATATAGACTATTTTATATAGCAAATCCATAAGAACGATCAATAGATTAATACATTGTATGAAATTAATAGTTAATATAAATCCATAATCAATATGTTCAGAATTAAGCCACCCAAAGTTATAATATGTTAAAATAAACTAACAAAATGTATAACAAATGAGTAAAGATAAGCTTGTTTTCATAAGCCATATCAAATTCATTACGACAATAAACTCCCAAATGTATTTACAAGGGATCACGTCATGAATAAATTTAGTCAACGGAAAGTTTGATGCGTGAAATAGCGATGGCAACTTAGACAAAGCTTAAATAAACATTTATGCGCTCTTCGAAATTCATAATAACTTACTCTGATACTTACGGAATATACAGTATACAAGCGTACTATTTAGCCTATTGACATAAATATTGTGGGCTTGACTCTAGGCGTGAGATTTATATTAAAAAATATTGGTAACTAGAACCTTAGGTACTCTGATTCTAGTATAGTTGATATGAAGTAAAATAATGTGACAAGTAAAGAATTTGATAAAATTCATTTCATTACTCAGTTGATTGTTGTACACATTTCAATTAAAAATATTTAATAGATTAGAAAAAATTTACGGATATTAAAGTAAAAGTTTATATATGTAACACAAATAGTAATATAATTTAATGTTGCATTTTACTTCATAAAACAAAACTATTTGTACATAAACAGTAAGATTTTCAACACTGAACAAAAGAACCAGTTGCAAGTCATTCTTCAAGTGCATGATGCAACTGAAAGCCTTTGAGTCGAGCGCAGTTGATCTTTACACAACGAAGATGCTCTAAATTGAATTCTTACCCGTTATGTGGCCTGTTCTCAAATGCAGATCTCAGCCTTTCCTTCCGTGTGGTCGCATACCGTGTTCAAATTGAAAATTCCAGCGGGCTACCCTTAAAGACATAACTGTGAATTCTTGATACGAAGTCAATAAAATGTAATTGATAAATTTTTAATTTTCTTTCATTAGGATTTTAATATAAATGACGGAAAAAATATAAGCTTACAAGTGAAGTTTTTTTACTAATGATTGTTCTTAAAAAAATAATTCTTTAAGGTGAATTATATTTTAATTATAATATGTGCTTATTTATATAAAAACCTCAGTCTGTATACTGGTAAAGGTTTATTTATATGGTGTAGGAAATCACGAAGACTACCATTTACACTGAATGAAGTAAGATATTGTCGAGTCCTGGTTTTATAAGCAAAATATATAAGTAATTCCGCAAAGACCATTTTAAATAAGACTTTATTCATCACAAAGGATAAGATATATAATATTAAAGTAACTTAAAGTTTTTATTACGTTTGTAATATTCTGTAAGGCAATTAAAATTTTATAGCAATCACATTAACATTAGGTCTAGTCATAAAACTTGTTGAATTTGGAGTCAAAGTTTCTATTTAGTGTTCTTGTCGGATGTTCATACTTAACCAAAGCGTTTAAAAGTTTTAATATGTTAAAAGAGATTTATTTGGGCAGAACATGTCCTATCAAAATATCTCGGGCCACACGTTATGTTGGCGCATTCTTCTCCCTAAATTGAAATTCTCGAACGCTTTGCCTTAGTAAACGGGACGGGGTCATGATCCAAAAGACAAATAGAATGTTCGATTAATACGATCAAATATAACATTCACTAAAAACACGAGAACTTATTTCAGTGAACTAAACTTACTTCGTTGCTGAAAATTCAGTTTTAATCTTCAGAAAAAGATATATATAATAGTGACATTTATTATTTATTCCGTAAAGCTAATTTGCAACAAGCAATTATGATTTTTGTTAAAACGCTCGTACGTGGTATCCTCCGAGGACGTGTTATGTCGGCCTTTGTTAATTTAGAGCTTAAAGATAAGATCTAACTCATTACATGTAATGAACATCCCTTACAATTTTAATTATAAGTACATTATAAGTTTTCCTTTCTACCTTCAAATTTCAAAAATTTTATTGCATTATTAGATAATTAGACAAAATTTATTCCATATTTGCATTGTTATAAAAACAAATAACTGTTTTCATACATTTTTAATCCATGGGATCATAACGTTTACTATCCAGTAAGTGTTATTCTGAATGTCTAAGGAATAATGAAATAAATAAAAAGAGATAAAATAACAAAAGACTTTTACTTCTTTCATTGAAATATTGCAGTAAAACATTTGTGACATAAATAAAACGTCATCTAAATTAATAAAATTATTCCTTGTGATGAATACAAAAAAAATGTTTAAATTAACAAATAATATTTATTAATTTTACGCTAAATGTAACTTTATAACATCCATACATTAATACATACATACACAATCACATTCTTTATATGGACTAGTATTTTAAATACTTCATTATAAACCATGAAAGAATTTTAAAAAATGTATTCAGTACCGCTTAAATCGATACCAGTTTCAAATTGCGCCAAGAGCTAAGTCCGGAACGCCTCAAAGAACATGTTCCTACGAAAGCTGTACATTCTCAGATCAGACCATATTATGAAGTGCTAGATCCACTTATCAATGTCCTTACACAAAGGACACAAAGCAGGACGCAGTCTCAAAGATTAGCGTTTAGTATTTATTCAAACTGTTTTCTAGTTTACTCATCCTTACTGTTACTATTTTATTGACATTAAATGTAAAAGTAAATGTTATCACAAAAGTATTTACTTTTTTATTAAAAACGTCATAACTCATCAGCTAACTTGCTTAAAATATCACTGATATACTTTTGTCAAAGATTCTTTAAAGGTTTTACTTAATTTTACACAAAAGGAACAGTTGCATGGTACAACTTTGTATTGAATTAGTCCTCAATGAACGCAAAGTAATTATATTTCTATTAGAATTAATGAAAACCAACGTGCACATGTACATATTTGAAGTAAAAGCAAAGCAGTTCTTATATATAATTTCAAATATTCACAAATACATGTAAGCACGGTAATATTAAAATATATGTACATTTCCAAACGGATCTGCTCAAACAGAATGTATTAACATTTTTCCATTTTCAATTGCCTTATTATTATAATTCATTGCAGAAAGTAAACGCTCTTAGAAACGTTCAACAGCTTAAGAACCTAAAAAGCAATCGTTTCTAAGAACGTAAAGTAAACGATAAAGCAATTAGGTTCATGCATTGTATTTCCGCTCATTAGATGTATATTTATTTAATTTACAATAGCTGGGAACGGCGATAAGCTGAGGGGCGTGAGTGCCTTAGACTTCGTCGGCTGAATAACAATGCATAGGGGTAGATAAAATGCTCTTTTCATTTAAGAAAATTATTCATACAATATTATGGGAAGAGGCGACAACCTTACAAGGTTGTTGTCGTACATTTTATGAACAATTACTAACCCCAGTTTCAGTGACGCTTAACGTTTAATGAAATTATGTAAAAAGAAGTCACTTATAGCGAAAAAGTTGCCTGTACCTATCAAACGAGAAAATGTACAAGAAAAGTGGAGCTTAAGCTGAGAGACTGAAAATGTCATTTTCTACTTAATTCTTAGCACACTTTTACTGTCAACTCTTGCGAATTATAGTAGAAATCTTGCCAATACTTTAATTTTAGACATCAAACTGTTCCCCTTATTTGTGAATATAATATACATGATGATGTTCGCTCAAAACCTTTAAACTAATATATAAAATTATACCATAAAACAAGCTGACAGGGTACTCTATACCAAAGGATCCGAAATCTGGATGTAATCAATTTACAGATACATTTACAACATTTTGTAAGTTGACCCACGTCAGCCTTGCAAAGTGCTTCGGTAACCGGTGAAACCGCTGCCTATCGCTTTTTGATAGCATCACTTTTCCCAACTTACCATCTGTCGGCCATTAGCTCCGGTTTGGGATATTGAAAAAGTGAGACGCAAGCCACACTTGAGCTGACTTTATATGAAAACCGCATGAAACCAAGTTTTTATGATTTTTTTTTTTATAATAACATTATTTAATGTGAACAGTAGTAAAAAAGTCTTTAAATCAGATATAATTTTTTTCAGAAAACTCAATTATAGAATAAGTAACCCCAACAAATTGTAATAATATCGTTTAATTTAATTATAAAGTAAATCGTAACTCAAAGCGAATGCAAAGTCAATTACACCACGTTATTGAAACTTTTAATTGTTATTTGGTTTATCCGAGCAGTTCTTTTATTTGTCTTACACGAGTAATTCGTTTTCCCGTGAGAATAGTTTCAACACGTGCCTTGTCTAGACCAATTGACTGTAATGGACTTTCTGGACTGTTTCGATTTATTTACGTAGACGAAGTTAATTAAGTATTGGAAAAATTTAATTCCTTGTAATTTTTTGTATATTATAATTGAACAGTTAGAGTTTAGAATAAGGAATAATATAAATTGAGCAAGAAGTAAATTTTTTATAATTGTATTGTTAGTTAACATTTTGTTTTTAATACTTTCTTATAATTATATATTAATGAATGTTTTAATATTTTTAAACAAAGTGAGTGCCTAAGGCTATTAAAACAGATGAAATATTTAATTAACAGTGCTAGTTCCGCAGAAATGACACTTAATCGTTTTAACTTTGCCTTAAAACTTGTCCTGGGCTGGCCACCCTACTCTCACCCCGTGCACCCTCAGACAATACGCTGCATCAAAGAAGTTAGGGAATGTGCAATTATGAGATTGTTTTAATTTAGAAACAATGTTGTTGAAGAATTTCCCTACTTCGGCTCATCTCTGCAAACCGAAACCAAAATTCTTGGTTTGGAACAACATTGTTTTAAGGTTTATTGCCAGCCCCGTTCTTACAATTTATTTTTGCGCTCTCCCCCACGGGAGTCTTTAACGCGATCATGTTTGAAAAGTCGAATGTTTTCTTTATGTGTAAATAACAAAACTTGGGTCTTTGAACTTACAGATTCGATTCACGTGTATAACGTAGTTGATCAACTTGTCTTCTTATGCGGCAAAGCTAACAAAGAACACTCAGAGCTACTCCCAAAATTTGATTATACATTTTCTAAAGTGGTCTAAAAATATTTTCATATTATATAAACTAAGTTGGCGCTGTACCTCTTAAAACGGTCTTGAACAACAATAACAAGACATGTCCTATACTTCGACGTCCGAAATAAAGTTAGAACTAACATTTAACTAGTTGTGGCAAACATATCCAAGTGTGACTCTAGTGGCCCAAACTCCAGCGGTTCCTCCTTCAAACAGCGTAACGACTTCAAAAAAGTTTGAGGAATCCCATGTCTTAGTTTAACTTTACACACTGCTGTATTTTCAATTCACAAATATAATAAATGTTTAATAATAAGTAAGTAAAGATCTTTCGAATTCGTCTTAAATTAGGACGTCTATTTACAATTAAATGAAACATTAGAATTAAGTAAAATATTGTTTTCTTATCATAATTGATATATTGTTTGTCTCTGACTCAAAAGCAGTTTTGTGTAAAATTAAGTAGATCAATACATTGGATGTTACATTTTTCTAAAATATTTAAATATATCACACGTTAGACTTTTAAGCATATAAAGGTAGAGCTATAAATTTTCTGTATTTTGATTTGTTTTTCCATAAATAATATTATTTTAAACTTATTTATGTACATTGGGCCATCGCTTACTTACAACAATAGAGGATAATTCATCCAGTGCTTCTCCCGTCCAGTCGAGAGTCTGAACAAAATCACTGAACCAAATTGCAAATGAATACCTGCTTTTGTATCGTCCTAGGTTACTGAAAGCCACTCTAAAATATGTCCAATAACTTTCATTTTATAATAGAAATACATAACGGGTTAATATTTCAGAAGACTTATTTTAACAAAGTTAAATTTTCATACCATTTTTGTGAACTTTGTGGAATCTGATAAGTTATAATAAAATATAATATATGTTTTCATTAAACATAGTCTTTATAAATCTTAAATGCTAGAAGCATATGGTTTTCGCTCTTTAAACCTTGAATGTAAAAAAATGTCGTATAACCGTAAGCGACATTTCAATTATAATTTGAATGAAAATATTTAATAGCGGCATGCAATTTTAATTCTGTAGTTGTATTGAAATTGGATAAAAATATTTATTTTGACGATTTTAATAAATCTAAACAAATATTCAAAAATTTCAAAGGTTGTATGTACAGTCGAAGTGTGAGATTTAAATATCGCATTATAACATTTTATATTAGTAGTTACAACGACATTTTTCTTTATATCTATGTTGAATTTCTATACAGGAACAAGTTCAAAGCAGGAAAAAACATATTTGCATTGTTTTGCGCAAGTTAATGAAACTTTCAGTTAATATACCCTATTCTACAAAATTAAAAATTTTATATATTTTTTTCTACGACGTAATTGAAAGTTAAAATTAAAATAATTTTATTTTAATTTTCTATGTTTTCATAACAAACATTGTCCTTTTTGTAATCATACTCACGACAGATGTTTAAAACAAAATTCAAACATATAATTTATTGAATGATGTAGAAATGACCTGTCATAAATAAAATATTATGTAAGTATTCTTCTGTAAAACGTATTTAAACATAATGCTACGTAACGAAATATTACTCAATATCCCAAAGGGATGAATAAAGTAATTCATTGTCCAACACAAATATACGTATAATGTCCGTATATACAATGGCATTTCCCGTAACATTTGCATTCATATATCATATGACCTATTTGTGTCATTAAAACTATTATGTATACTTATTTAAATTTTGTTAATTGTCATTCATAAAAGTTTCTTCTCGAATATTTATGTAAAATATTCGTTTTGGTTTTTGTATAAAATAATCAAGTTTGTTTTTAACTCAAAACGGATTGTTATGATATTTTTTGGATTGAATGTTTTTTATAATATACAAAACTGTAGATAAAAATGTGTTTATTTAATTGGATTATGTACTTTGTTTGTGTAGCAGAGATAAGCTGCACAAATTTACTTCATCGTATTTCACAATGAAATGTTACGGTGCCTTCCATTCATTTGTTCCCTTAATCCAGACAAAAATCTATTTACTGTCAAAGGCGTATAGGCATTCACGAACTGCTAACAAACTGCATTGCAAGTCAGTGTAGCGCATTCACTGAATGTAGATCCAATCTTCCGCTAGATGTGTCTACAAATAATTCAGCCATCGCTATTCTATGACCAAATAGATAGTCCTCACTTCCGACACATGTTTCCTCGGACACAACACGAGGCACTGGTCACGTAGAATATTGACGCCTTCAGACCTACTCACTGGGGAAAATATATTTTAGACATGATATATGTATTTATTGTGTTCACTGTAAAGAAATTTAAAATTGAACTGTTTAAGTATTTTATATTTACTGACTAGTGGATTTTTTATGACGTGCATTATTATCAGGAAATATTTAAAATATATTTAAGTATGAATATATATCTCAAAACTATGAATAAAAAGAACTCTGATACAGACTTTAGGGGCCCCTAGAGACAAATTTAAATATTATACATTTTTATGTCGTCGCACACTATAAAATTTACTCCACGAATATTTGAATTATTAAATATTAAAAATGATTATATAATGCTATTATGATACCATTATCATTAATTTATGTCACTTCTAAAATTTCATCTTGTTAACACAATATAACAACCGTTTTATAATTACGTATTTTTTGTTTATTTTTGTAGAAACATTGTTATAAACTAAAGTGTATTTTCTATTGCGGAATTTCAAATGTTCAAGCAATATTTTACTTGGTTTCCAAAATTCCTTTACATTGAATTTGTAAAAAACAGTCAGGAAGTAACTTAGTACATAAAATTGTTTACTTAAATTAATTTTAAACGTTTGGTATGTTATCATTAAAGCGCTATAAATACACAGATAATAATTTATTTTTAATTATTTATAATAACTGACTACTAGCTCTATTTTTGTTGCAATAATCAATATCATATGAACACATTTCATAATATGGTTCCACAGATGACGTTGCGAACCGATGCTAGCCTATTTATAAAATCGTTGACAGTCCTATATTTATATAACTCGATAAAACAACATCAATAAATTAACAGATTGAGCGCACGATACGAAAGCGATTGCGCTCTCATTTCGATTTACCTTAATGTGAAGATACTCTTGTTAAAATACCGGCACGTTCAGATTACATCGATTAAAAATATTGTTCTACTTGTTTTTATTACAAATAAAAAAAATACATATACAAATAGTTAATTCTTTAATTGATATAAAAAAAACTACTCCGTCATTATTCCTAATTTATGACACTTGTATAGATTGATTGTTTACTTAGTATGCTTTATTTAACATTTTTCAGCGTTAGGTCTGGAGCCGGACTTCCTCTATCCGCTGGAGAACGTAACGATCGCTCAGGGAAGGGACGCGACATTTACGTGTGTGGTCAATAACCTTGGTGGTTATAGGGTGAGTGGCGACTCCGCCACCGCCAGGGTGTGTATCAAACAAACTCATTACAGCTAGCCAAATAGACGCACCTCACTCCAGCACCTGATTTTGGGATCTATAATTATTCTGGCGAAATTAATTGACGACTAACCCTCTCCAAAGACTAGCCCCCTCCGAGCTGCATGATTTTCCAATTATAACGAAATCTGGTTTCCACATAGCTTCTCTTTAATAATGTCTTTAATCTATAGACATATATTATAAATTTATTTTATAACCATATTCTAGCATTTAAAATATTTTTTATTTTTAAATAAATGTGCTTAAAAAGGTAATGAGACCAGAATAAAATATCATTATTTCAGTAGTATATTAAATGTTCAATGGTTATAGATCTCAACTTAATAGACCTTTGCACTTACTTCCACACTTCTTTAGCACACAACTTCTAATGCACTTCTTGAACTAACCTATAGCGACTATCTCTATCTAGCATAGAGTTGAACACCATGGACCTGCACAATGTAAGTTTCACAGTAGCATAGCTAGTACAAGCACAACTAGCACATAGCACACCTACACCTGCACAAAAAAAAAACACAAGAATACAATAAAAATTGTAAACGTATTCTTGCGTTTTAAGATGAAGCACAATTTTTCTGCCATGCCGATAATATGTGTGGTTTTGAAGCATGTATTATTAAATGCACCGGCACTAAATCTCGTTCATTAAACACAATATTTATTTTATTATATCCTTCGTTCCAATATTAGCATATATTTAAAAGTATTGACAGACCCTTATTTTTTTATTTCAAACAAATATTAAAAACGCGTTTAAATAAAACATTTATGCATGGTATGAAAGGTTTTACAACAAAGAACTTCCAATGACCAGAAATGCAGTGTGCATTCGTGTATCAATTAATTTGCAAAGCGAAACCACTAATCCACTACGAAGCTATCCCATTTAGTCATGGAGGCCTTGCAAAACAGTCACTTTACGAAATTAAAATAAAGCCAGGACAAACCCCCTTAGTCCCCGCTCAATCATTTCGAGAGGCAGTACTCTCTACTGTCCCCACAGTTAATCTACATCTGTTGCCGTATTTTCATATTACTCGATACTGTATAGAGTACAAACTCAATAATATAAACATTTATAACAAAGGAATTACATTGACATGAAGTACATACATATGTACGTTCTGATATTTTTCATTGTTTTAGTTACAAGTTGAGAAAAGATAAATAAACTCTACATAATCATTGATACCAACACTTCTGATAGTAAACATATTTTTTGCGAAATACGAACTTTTGCTATAACTTTTTAACAGACCTTGTAATATTAATTATAAATAAAAAGGCCATTTTTCGGAAAATATTTTTAATAGAATCTTATTGCTCTGCTTACATTAGAACAAACTTATTAATGGAATGAAATATTCAACCCTAAATTATATTACTTCAACTGACTCTATATATTTTCTGGAAACAAGTTATACCTCTCTCTCAAGGGTATTAATAGAGAAGAGATATATGTTAAAGATACAGGTCAGTCAATTTCCTAACGTCCTCGTTCAGGGAGCACCAAACCAATACATTTGTATTTGCTTCAACATACTGATTATATTCAGAAATTACAATCATAGTAAACCCCAGGAGTCTAAAACCTGTAATATAACATTCATTTCCAATATCTCAAATATTAGCACAAAGTATTGGCAATGAAAGAATTATGATTATTATTTATTTGTTCATTTAATTTGATATTATCATTGGCGTTATTATTGTCATAAAATGATAAGAAAAACACACAAAACAAACATAAGTTTTTTATACAATACACTGTCAAAACAAATTACAAATTACATCACCCTGATATGCACCGCTGGTATGGAAGAGTTAATTTAATGGAAAATATTATATTTTATTTGCTCATTATAATTATAAAGATGTGTTTTTAATTATATGTCATTTCTTATTTTACATATGCTTAACTATGCGTACCTCATAGCTTTATACCCAGTTCAATTGAATTTAAAAAGGCCGTTTACCAAGAGTTTGTCTTTTGTGTAGTTCGAATAATTTCAATTTTTTATTTGCTAGGTATAAGGCTATATCTACTACGAAATTGAAAATAAGAAAATGCATTTTTTTATTTTTATTTAAATAAATCTGAATATTTATTACTCTAATCGAAATGTTTAATTTAACAAATTGGCTTTATTAAGTTTAGACATAAAAGTAGTTTTAAGATTCACTTTAGTTACAAGTGCACTAAGATAGTGTTCAATGCACAAGCACTTTCGGAATGAATTGAATTAGTGTAGTCTATCTTCTGATAGCACCTCTTTAGTAGAATATATCACCAAAATATATGTTTATTGATAAATACCCTTTTAATAAATAAACATGAAATACGGAGTGAATCTAGATAAGCTCTCCAAAGAAAATACCATAAACTAACGTTAAAAATGTTAGTAATTTTAAAATTTACATTATTTAAACGCGAACTGCTCATACAAAGTAACTAGTTTGAAGTGTCCTCAAAAATATTTAACACTCTATATTTCGTAGACATTTTTTCTTTATTATTACGCGCTATGCAGGAAATTAGCTTCTATTGCGATGTTGGCGCTTTCGGTAAAGCGGGCAAAACGAGGGCATTTTCACAGTGCGCCGCAGTACGCCTCATAGCGGCGAGCAGACGAAAATGTAATTAAAAATTCCGAAAGCATTTTGCGACTCGCTCGCTACAAGATAGTGTTGCCGGCGTTCGAGAATCGTTGTCATGACTGCCGCTTGGGAAGTATTTGGCTGTAATTAGACTAGTTCCTTCGAAAACTTTTCATGTTTGCGTTTTTTACAACCACTGACGTACTTCCATCGTAGATGATTGGAATAAAATCTTTAACTGTCTTGTCCCCATCTTGTTTTGTATAGCCCAATCAAATTTTTAAAATAGAAAGTTAAATTTTCCGAGACAGGTGGCATGGATCAAAGCGGATACAAAAGCGATTTTGGCGATTCACGAACATGTTATCACAAACAATGCAAGACTGAGCGTAACACACAACGACTACAATACTTGGACTCTAAATATTCGTGGAGTGAAAAGAGAAGACAGAGGACAATATATGTGCCAAGTAAATACAGATCCTATGAAAATGCAGGTAAGTTGTCTTGATTAATTAATTCCATCAATATGCACAAACAAAAAAATAATAATCTTTTTATACGAAATACTATATTAATATCTTAAAAGATGATGTTAGAGTTGTTGTGTGAACAATTATATAGTGACCTCCTTGATAATATAGGGTTCAATATGAACACATCAAATGCAATATATTTTCTATATACAATATTTAACTATGAGCTACATCACAATAATCATCTATTCTATTATAGTGTATTGGGTTACCTTCTTTCCAGACAGCATTTTTGGAGGTTGTTATTCCTCCAGATATAATTTACGAAGAAACCTCTGGAGATATGATGGTGCCGGAAGGCGGGGGGGCAAAATTAGTGTGTAAGGCACGAGGATTTCCTCCTCCAAAAATTGTATGGAGAAGAGAAGATGGTGGTGACATTATATCAAGAGGTGGACCTCAAGGAAAAACAAAAGGTATTAAATTGAAATACAAGACATTAAAGTTTACAAATAAACACTTTATAATAATGTACAAATTTTCGAAAAATATATGTAAAGTAATAAAACAATAATATTCCAGCTCAGAAATCACCATCAATATTAAAGATAAAAATACAATTCAGACGTGTTCTATTTTAAATAAATCATGAAATAACATTGAATTTATAGGTCTAGGATATCATGCAAATTTTATGACTAAGCGTTTGCGTGCCCCGCCATTATTAATAAGGAACCTTAAGGAAATATATGTTTATGAAGATCATTATCATGGGCTAGAGAAGTCATATTTAAGTATAACATTTTTAAAATTACTTATTACAATAAATTAAATATCTTGTTTGCACGTCAATCTCAGACCGTAATAACAGCTATTTTTATACAGTTTTATTACAAAATTAGTTTTATTATAATCCTTATAAAAAGTTTTTATATTTATAATTTCGTGTATGATGATTTTTTTATGTTGTATAGTTTTATAATTTAAGATGTCTACACAAAATTACGTTTTAATCATTACAAATACAAGACGTATTTTTAAAAATAGGCCCAGTAACATTTGAATCATGTATTAAGTACCTACTTAAGACTTTCAATAAATGAGCAACGAATAAATCAACTCTTAAAATATTCACTATTGAATCTTAGCCGTAAATCAGACCACAGGTCGGGGAGCTGCTATTACCATTCACACCGCACTTTCTAATCCTGTGAGATTACAATCTCCAGACCGCCCGAGAATAATTACTCACCTACTCGTCTTTATACTCAATAAAATTTGAATGTCCAAAGAATTATATTGCTATTTGAATTTTTAATTATGATTTGAAATCTATATTTTCCTTATTTATTTATTTTCGTTTCATCTAAATCTCTTTATTTATTTATATTTCGTCATAAAGTAATCGATGTAGATATAAAAAATATATGATTATTACCATTCTTAACAAAAGGTTTCAAGTTTGCAAACGTGTTTGTATTGTCTGGAAAGTTTCAGTTTCTATTCTACACTTAGTTTTTTCTATAAGTTCCCTTTTACTCTTTCATTGGTCATAACCTCTTAAAATATAGCTGGAACGTTGGTGCTGATAGTAAGTTTTAAAATAATATAATCTATATAATCTAATACTATAAAACAAAAAATTTTATTGTAAAGATATTAATATTTCCACGTCATACTTCTCAGCAACACTAACTGTTCAAACCAACTTTAAGTTTTATTTTTAAATTTCATGCTGTAAATGAAGTATTTTATAATAAGTAAACCAAGTTTACGAATTCTATTTAGAAAAATATAAATATCGAGGTTACTGTCTTCATAGTAAACATTTTCAACTAATATTACAGTTCATCTATTTTTTAATTTGTTCGTGATGTTTCCTTGAAACCTATGCAATAAAAAAGTAACTTTTTCGCTTTAACATGAAAGTAAAAAACATTGTAATAAATCTTGTGGTTTGGATTTTGGATTGATTTTTTTTTTATTAATTACATTGATTCTTAATAAAATGTATAAATACAAAGTTACTTCATATTTAATTTTAAGTAGACACTTGATTGATATTACAATAACAAAAATTTGTATAGCAAGCATAGAATTCCTTTTACGTAACCTTGAATTAGCTTGTATTTGCATTAGTAATACAGTGTTTAATTATTATTGATACAAGAAACTCTAATTATAGCCACTACTGAGGGGAATTCGTGACGAGTAGCAATTGGAAACTGTACTGACGGGGTGATTAATCGGCAGGTCCTACTTAACCCCACCACCGTTAAGACCTCCTTCTGCCATCAGTCAATTCATTAAACTAACAAAGTACAACCGGTAATGACTTCTAAAGAGAAACCATCGCTATACAACTTAGATTACACAACTCCAATTTATTTCTAAGCTTTTAATTAAGAAAATATCATGCAATTTAAAGTACATACAAACACTGAGCTCCTATCAATTATAGTAATTAAGTCGATCAAATGCTCAATACTCAAATGCTCAATTAGTAAATCAATACGCCTCGGCTCCAGCAACCGTTTTCTAATTTACTCACGTCAGAAACAATCATCAATTTAAGTGAAGAAGTCTAATTAAAGAAGCCGTTACGAGTTACCTCCATAAATCTGGGCAGAAAACAATACAGACTATCCATTACGGAACGAATGTTTCTTGGGCGAATATTCCAATGAGCAAAGTTCGAGGGGTGTCCGACACGACAAATATAGTTTTTCAACGACAGGGAACGACGCTTTGAAATTTGTTACAACAAACTTACAAAGTATGGTAGCATAAATCACTTACAACTTCTAAAAGATATTCGGCATTATATCTTTAAACTTATTCCTCTATCTACATATATATTAATATTAAGATCCCATCACACAATAAGATTTGTATTCTGTGATGTAAATACGTAACATAAGTAATAATTGTAAAGATAATGAGTTTTGTTATTCTAACAATAGCGTATTATTCTGAAATTGTCCCTTATTGTTTGACATAAAATATGCCGGTGACAGCGTGTCGCGTGCCTATTTGTTTCATGTTCTACAACAAATTATGCAGATAAGTGAACGAATGTTTGAAACTTAGTCTGAGACTAGTGCAAATTAACTCCAACATCCTATTTCAAGCTTTTCATCTACAGATTAAAGTTTCAAACAGATATTAATTTTATTGTATTTGAAATGAATAACTCACTTATTTTCTAGCTCAGATAAATTTTATAAATTTAACTTTTGTTTTTTTAAATGCATACTAAGTTCAAATTATAAAAAAAAATATACTTTTATAAGCAAAAGCAACATATTTTAATTTCTAATTAATATTTAACTTTGAAGGACGGATCAATGAGATGTTGCTTTTCCATTTTCCTTTAGGCTATTTTCGAAAATCTTAAATCTTACGTTTGATTACAACCTACAAAGTAATTATCAGAAGTTCTTCCACAAAACTTTATTATGATTGATAAACGATATTCAATTTTTTTTTGTTTCTCATTCCAACCATAAATATTTTTTAATAATGTTTTATAGTTGGTCTTCGAAGATATTTACTTTTTATCTTTATTTGAATATTCTTATATCCGAAAGTCTTATTTAATTTAAAACCTTATAACTGAAGAAAACAAATTTAACATGAATAGTTGTTAAAAAAATAATTACATTTATAGTTCACTATAAATTTTTCGTAGGAGGCCCGCGTCAAGCTTAACCATCCTTATTGCCACCCTAAGTCCAAGAAGCTCAAACGTCACTTGACTTATGACACATCGACAAGCCAAGTTTATTCAACGACCCATCGCAGACGAGCACAAGAATTCCGTGGAGTGGAATTTTAATAATCATTTTAATATCGCAAAACGGGTCGAATTTAAGCATCATAATCTTATGCAAACAGTTATTTAGAGAATTAATTTTCTTTAAATTAAAATGATGTACATGGAAAATTCATATTTAAAAGCAGTATATTTTTTATTAATAGCAAGAATTATAGTATAATTTCAGTCCACTAAACGAAATTTTCATATTATTTATATGTAAACATTAGTATCGAAACCTTTGAGCAACAGACTGTTACATTTCTGATATAAAATAAATACTACTCCAATAAAGTGTGTTCCAAATTGTTTGCTAACGAAGCGTGGCACTTCGGTCGACCAAGAGCTCTACACTTTAAACCATCACTCCCTTCAGTTCCTTCGAAAAATATTGCCCTTCCTTTTTATCCTCTTGTTTGAATAATGGCTGTGTACTTGGGTGCCATTTGAGCAAGGTGTCAGGAAAACAGTTCAAGTTGAAACCACTAACCGCACTTGTTTATCAAAGCTTGTCTACTTTGGCGTTTCGGAGTGTTTTCATAGACTTCTTGGTGAAATGTAAAGTAAGCACTACATCTGTATGTTTGTTTTGACTTGTGTAACTTGTAACCATACAACGTATTTACATAGTATTGAAAGGAAATATAAAATAACCTTTCGTTACATTATCGTGTAGTCAATACTGTAAGGTTTGACTCGTTTAGCATATCCAACATGTGCTTATAAAAATTAATAAATATTTTCGTACACTTTACCGCACTCAAAACTTTATATTTACATTAAAGAACTGCTAAAAATTATAACAAATGATCTATTTATTTAATGACAATTTCTCTAAGGCAACTGTAGATTAAGAAAACATTTTTCCATAAAGAAATTAAAAATTGATAAAAACGCCTAAACACTGAAGTACTTATGCGTAAACGATAATAGATCTCTTTAATGAATAAACGGATGAATCTAAGTTTAGATTTATTACAGTTGGTAATTATAAATTTATTGCTATGTATAACAATTGTAAAATGTATAGTTTATACCGTGAACAACATGGCCATTTTTTTATTTCATATTCGGATAAAAAGAAAGACTAGTTTTCTTTTCTGAATTTTCCTATAATGTAACAATTAAGTAAGTCAATGCAACAAGTTCAATTTCTTGATAATTTATTAAATAAAAACTAATAGAAATTACAAATTGTTGCCCATAATGAGAACTAAAATTTTATTATTATAAAAACCACATGCTACCGACACTTTGGTTCTTGACAAAGACCATATGAAACAAATGAATTTATAAAAATTTTCGTTTAATATTTTTAAAATCTTAAATTAAGTATGCTCAAATTAATTTGTTAGTCTATAAAGATTTTTAAGCAGCTTTCACTTAAATTAATTAAATCGAAATCAATCATCGCTATTCAGTTTCATAGATTCTTTTTTTGTTAACAGTGACTTCACTGGAGGGTGAGATCGTTAACCTCACCAAAGTGACGAGGTCCGAGATGGGAGCATATCTGTGCATCGCGGCTAACGGAGTTCCACCTTCTGTTAGCAAAAGGATAATGCTTCATGTGCACTGTAAGTTTATATTAAAATGTGTTTTTCATTTAAACTAGAACTAGTTTTGCTATCAAATATAATATCCCATTTATTAATCAATGTATGAATAATTAGATAGCTAAACATTAAAATTATGAATAATAAACCCTGACAACGACCCCAGAAGAAATGGGTTTGTATTCATTACGCATTCAGGACGTGAGTCAATTCATTCAAAGATAAAATCTCACCTGCGTATTCCAATGAGCAAGAAGCATGGTCGTTTATCCTCGATCTTTGAGCTAATTTGTAAGTGATATTATGCTCGATCTGAAGGGCAACAGTAGTGGGCCAACATCTCAAACACGTAAGCAATTGGGAGCTTTTCCTGTTATCACGTATCATCTTCGAGGCGTGTCATGAATTTGAATCGGATCAGATCCGTGTTGAGTGCTCTGTTCACTATCACTTGTTTGTCGATACTCTACTATCCCAGCTTAGGCTTTTAAAATAATCTAAAACAATTTTGTTTACTTAGAATATTTACGAAATATAATAATAAATTTGAAATAAATTAATTTATGTCTAAGTCGAAAATAAAGAATAAAAATTCATAAGTCTGATCGGATTTTGAATCTGTAACCTCCGAAAGTACTGGTAAGGTAAGGTATTGACTCAACGTAGTTTAATTTTAAAAATAACAAAGAAAAACGAAATAAGATAAAATTGAATTATATAAAAATAGAATAGAATTAACGGCCGATAACTACTCACTAGAAACAAACAAATATATCTACGACAGCTTGTTACAATATTAAGGAACAACTAAGTAGCGACTAATTGTCATTAGGTACTGACCTAATCTAATAAATGTAATACATGCTGAAAACAGCTAGGAACATTATTTTTCAACTTAAAGTAAATTTATGTTTGATGTAACTTTGTAATCAAAGGATATTTATCTAAATTGTCTTTATAACCAAATTTGTAATAAATCTTCAAATAATAAGTCAAAGTTAGAACTTAAAATATAAATAGATTTAATTGTTTTTGCATTAAGCATCAAAAAACGTTTTTCATGCTTTAATTAACTGTTCTAAATTCATGAATTGGCTCTGTCTACTTTCGGTTTTAGTTCAATATGTGTAAAAGTTTTGCGAAGCTTGGCGACCAAATTGGACGTGTTGTCCACTAGGTATTTGCATTTAGTTATTGGCAGTGCCGGTGTACACACTCGTCTGAGTGGACTACCCCGTATATACGTGAATATTAACCCACTTTAAAAGAACTTTGTTTAAAGATTTTAATTAAAATATATTGTTTCATATTTTAACCATTTCTTTTTTTTCAACATTTGAATAACAGTAAGTGCTGACAGATTGTTATAGGGAAATATTATTTGTAAGTCAACACATCAATAATGACCACTTTCAGCTCAAGTTTATAAAACTTATGCTAAAACCTCCTGTTAGTGACAACGAAGAGAAATTTATTTCATAGGAAACTTAATTTGAGCCGCACAAACAAACTACTGCCTGAAACCCTTCCACTCAGTTTAATTACTTCGCAAAGAATGCGTCGCTTTCGCTCGATGAGGAGACAAAATTAACGCCCTCAAATATTTAATTTAAATTTCCTTCTCGAAAAAAAATGATAACAGCCTATCAAGGTGAGGACTTGCGGCACCTCGATGGGAACATAAAAACACTTTTTAAGCAATTCATTTGTAACAGTAAGTGCCACGTAACGCAGTTTCTTTTAGTTGATTCACTGGGGTCCTCGAGGTAGGTAAATGAGTTTAGAAAAAAGAAAAGCTCCAACGAAGTGAACTAATCGTAATCAATTTTCTTGAGTCTCTCAGTTTAATATAAAAATTACGTCTCTAAGTAGATAAAAAGTTTCTCTTTTTTAAAGGTATTTATTTAAGGTATTCTTTACAGGAATGAAATAGTTATCCAAAAAACTATAAAATTAAGTGTTTGATTCGATTCTGTATTCGTAAAATATATGTTAACCATAAATTTGTTTCCATACAATGTAGTCTAGAAATACTTTAAAACAGGAAATCCGGTTGACTAAAAAGCTAAAATAAAATCTGGTTATAGCTCAAGGTAGTGCTGACTACAAAACACCAAGAAATACGAAAATGGCTTAGCGTGTACGCCGTTCGGTTAATCAAACTGTCACTTCAAGAATTCCGCGCGGAATTCTACCCGAGAAAACTCCGGTAACTTTTGATTGCTACGGAGAATTCTAATCTACTTATGCGTTCGGAAATTCTTAATAACTGAATTTTTTGAAACTGCAGTATAAAGTTTATATTATCCTTATTTTAAATGACTACTTGAAAGTGGCCTTATTATTCCGGTTTATTTATTAAGCAAAAGGCTGCCTTGTTGAACGTTGAGTTATTAATTAGGACAAAAATTCTGATCGCCCAGATTTTGTTCTCTAAATTGGCCACTTGAAGTCGTAAAAGCCGTCCAAAAGATCTTAACGACGGTCAAAGAGAATAACCGCAAATAAGCTGCGATCTGGAGCCGATGGAGAAAATTCTTTCCGTAATTCACTCTAAGCAGTGTTCAAGGGATGCCGTTACGTCTGCTTACATTCATTACGTAATCCGTTCGTTCATTCAATTTAAGTAAAATTACTTTGCAATGGTTTTATATCAAAAAAGAAGTGACATACATACTATCACGAGTTGTTAAAAAGCTATGGCTTGAAATCGAAATTACGTATAAGTAGAAAAATATACTAAATTGGTAATGAATTATTGTTCATTAAATATAAATGGTTAAGGTTTAAATCAGACCTATATTTTCTGATACCTTGTGAAATAGGTTTTGAGATGTATCAACAGATTATTTTAATATAAAGACACGATGTTAAATTTTTTTTTTTACTACATTTGAACTTTTCTTATGTACATATATGCTAGTACATTTAAACAAAACCATCAGCCCTACCAATTTTTTTAGCAATATTTTAAATACCTATATTATTTCATATTTAAGTGACTATCACGGAAACTGCTTCTAACAATGATAATTTAACTGAAGTGAACTAAAATTATATCATGATGAATTAAGCAAATGATAAGGTTGACAAGGGAATTGTTGTTCTTCTCCACAAATGGTTTTATTTTCATTTAACTGGAATTTCACACTTTAAGCGGCATCAACTTTATAACACCTGAAATTTACAAAAATAAGAAATCAATAATTTACGATGACGTTCGCGTAACGACAATGTTCTTTAGCCATATCTAAGCTATCAAAAACAACTAACGTAATATGAAGTTAACAAAAGTTCAAGTTGCTCTAAAGAGATATAAAACAACCAACAACTTTCAATACAACAATTATTTTGATATGGAGTTGTCAAAAAAAGTAATGAAAAATATTTTATTACATGGGAACTGATATAAGTAACCTTTACATTGAAACCTCTGAATGAAATATAATTAAAGGTTTTAATTAACGATTTCATTTGATTAACGACATATTGTTGACCTTCTACAATACTTTATTACAGTAACTTCATCATTAAAAACACTACTTTTAATTAATTGGCAAGAGATAAGGAAATGGAGCGGTTAGTTTAATTTGCGAACAAACTGTTAGTCTGATGACAAGCCAAACCTAACACAAGTACGGTTCCTACGTAATGTTCAAAGCAAACTTGACAGACGGTATGTAATTACATTACTTTAGGTAAGAAATTAAGAATCTAATTTCTTATACCATTATAAGTGTTTTATGTATTTCATGTTTAAAAAAATACAAAGCTACAAAAGTAAAAATAAAAATGAAATATCTTAAAAAAGAACAACATGTCCGGTTGTCTGTTACTGCTTTTTAAAACACGATGGATTTCAATTCTTTATCATCACATAAGTCAGATTTTATTAGAACAAAATAATATAAAAAATTAACATTATTCCTATATTTATTTTAATCGTTTTAAGATTATGTATTAAAAAAAATATTTAAATTTTGAAGAATCACTTTAATATTAAAACCCGTATTTGGATTTGCATATCACTATCGAGAGCCATTGACATAAATATTATAAAATAATTCTAATCTACGAGCAAAGTAATAACACCACCTGAACAATACTTAATACAAACATTTCGAAAGGAATGTCATCCAACAATAATAGTTTCAATATACAACCAAATACTAAAATATGGGGCTTTTTGTAACGATTTAAAATGAAATAATCTAAACCATTTTCTCCGTAATTTTATATTACAAAGCCGGTCTAGGAAGCAATTAGTACTTAATTATGAGCCCGGTAAATGTAACAGCCGCGTTTAATGTAAAGTATCGCATGCCAAACTAAATAACATTAAATGTCTGCGGCGAGCGTAGATGCGTACAACTGTGCGAAATGCAAAAGGCTTTACAGCATCTAGCTTGAAACGCAAACACAGCAGTGCAAATAAATGCAAATAGGATGTTGTGTAAACAAAAATGCAGCTTAACCGAACTGTATCTAGTATGTTTGGAAAGTGAGCTTGAATTCGTCAATATACTCCAATGAATAATAAACTCTATTATATCCTGATTAAATATGAAAATGTATAAATGTAAATAAAACAGCGTTATGTTGAGTGCTTTATCGCGAACCGCTGGTCAACGTAAACGGTTGGCTGTTTTATTAACACAGAGGTTGCAAAAATATTAAAGTGCCAAAATTTTATTTAAAATAACAAACCACTTCGTTTCGTTTATTTATTATATTTAACTTTTACAATGAATGTATTTTTTATATTGTATTATTAAACTTCAACTGATAAGTATTCTCTTTCAGTAATATAACTGTCACATAACACGGTGCAAATGTTAACAAATTCCACTACATGCAAATTGCACTTTAACGTTTAATCCCATAACATGACTGCTGGAAGGAATACTCTAACCTTCTGTATGACAAGACTTTTATTAAATATTTATCTCGTCATTTCTATAATTTTATAATTTCGTAGATGAGTATAAAAAACAAAAGAAAAAAGTTTATACGTGTAAGAATGCATTAACTCTCCACAATTTGTAAATTCGTAGTAGAACATACCAACATATATAAGATCTCAAAAATGCAACAAACATTTTAGTATTTCTATTTATATGAATATTTTAAATTTAATTAAAATTTTGTTCATGTTTCGAAATGTTATATCTTAAAAAGAACATCTATGATTGCATCTAGTTGTCTCTAGTTTTAATTTCTAAAATAGTAGTATCTAATTATTCTAATATGATATTGATAGGTGATGAATTCCTTCTAATATGATATATAGTTACTATTTGATTTTGAAATGTTGTTCAATTCAATACATTGTATAAAAAAATAAAAAGAGACCTTTTGTTTCAGTTCATCCGCTAGTACAAGTGCCGAATCAACTGGTTGGAGCTCCGACAGGAACCGACGTCACTTTGCAGTGTCATGTTGAGGCATCCCCAAAAGCCATCAACTATTGGACAAGGGAGAATGGTAAGGTACTCTTTTACACATAAATTGTTTTATCGTTATTTAGAGACCTAAATAGTGTGTAATATAAATAAATGCGGGAAAAAATAGTAAAACACTAAATACAATTGATACGATTTTACTACTGAGGGTCGAAAAAAATCTTTGATTAAGTTAAACATAAAGAGCAGTCAGATGTTTTACGAGCTCGTAATTCATAAAGCTTATTAAGTCCCAGGCACGAAACTCAAGAACGGAATAAGCAACTAATTTCATTATTCATAAAGCACATTGAAAGCGTTAAAGTAGTCATTAAAGAGACCGTTATTCATATTTCTACTATCTTCCTCGACAGGCCAGGGGCTAGTGCTTGCTTACAAGTTGCAATATTTTATAACTGTATTTAAAAATAGATAAAATATGCTCTAATTTCATGAACGTTTTTCATTTTGTGACGATTTATTTTGACTTTGATTACATAGCGTCAATGTTACGGCTTATTAACGGCCCGTAATTATACTAAGGGATGACAGCGTAAAATATTGCTGAAACGAGAAAAATTAATAACCGCAGCGTTTTAAAATAAAAATTTTAAACGTGATTATTCATATACTTTTTATATATATTAAGGAGATGCTATTTATTTTTTCTTTAATCAAATGCTCTTTGAGCTATAGAAGTTATATGAGGATCCAAAAAGTATAAAGCTTAAAATAATAGAATGTTTTACTTAGAACTCAACATTAAACAACGACGAATAAGAAAACCGTATAAAAACACGTCCTAACTAATACAAATAGGGCTTTCAGCCTAAGAAAACGTTCGTAGAAGGTTGGCAACTTCATTACTCCTCATTATAATGACACTGGAAGATGAAAGTTATTTATTCAGTGTCCAGGTGACAGAGAAAGAAAAATACTTTTACCGAAAAGCAACATAAAATGCAATTAATATTTTCAATTAACATGAAAAATGTTAAGAACGTCAATTCCAAGATTTATTTAATCAGATACTGTTTGAGAGCTTTGAATATGAAAAAGAAATAAACCAGGATTTTAAAGCTATGTCTACAATTCAGAGGAATGCAAACACTACGAATTTTAAAGTGCAATTTTCGAATGCAGCTAATGCAAACAGAGAAACGTTCTAGAGGCGCCAATATTCGGATAGTGCGTTTTCCACACGACAACGCTTGGCCACTAAAGTCGAGTTAGGAATGGATTTACGGTATTCGTTGCATCCACGACATGTGTGAGGGAAAAGCAGCTGCCCTGAACCGACAAAACATATAAAACTTTTTCGCAATGCGGTTGTTAAATTGTTTTTAAACTATTTCGATCTACTAGTATTGCACTACTTATGCAAGCGGATGTTATGTTTAAATTTATTTATTATTATTATCCTGAATTGAATTTATGTAATGAGATATGTAATGAGACAGTTTTTCAATTTCTAAAAATATACATTTTTAATATTACGTTGTAGCTTAATTAAAAACATATATTTTGGAATATACATATACTTATGAAATAAAACTATTTTATGAAAAATAACCAACATATAAAAATATTAAACAATCATACACAAGTGAGGAAACTACAAATAGAAAAAATATTTCTTTCTATACGGAACAAAACACTTTCTACCGTCTAACCGTCTTCCCTTCAAATACAACAAAGGTGGTAAGTTTATTACGGCCACATTTTTGGCAAAAATGACATCATACAAACACGATGTAATCGTATATCATAACTAGAATACATAGTCGTCGGGCAGATTTAGATATAGTTACAAAGGGCACTAAGCCCGCCATTACGCGGTCAGAGCGACCAACCGCGCAAAAAGCGAACCAAATTCTATTACCGCCCGATATGCAACAAAGACCGCTGGACCGCCCGCTTCAAATTGCTTTAGGCTACAGTCACGTATTTACTCGCATATACCACAATATTCGCCCAAATAAAATTCAATTTTATATTCACTTCTCAATAACATTTTCTGGGTTTAGACAGACAGAAAATTTTATAAATTCACTCATTAGTGTAATTATTTATATTTGAATCGCACTATATATTTCCACATTTAAAATAGTGTCAATTATTTGAAAGAAAAGTAATTACTTTTAAATAACGAATAACTCATTGACCCTTTTTTCCATTGTATACTTTACAATAATGTGGTATATAGAGAACTAAGTAGATAGCCGCCGCAGATGAGCGCTGCTATTCATTTCAAAGCAGGAAATAAATAAGAGAGTTTTATGTTGCCTGGAACAATGTTAAGAGAAACTAGTATTTGGTAATAAACTCATTTGTTTGTACAGCTAACAGTAGCAAATATAGGTGACGGACGGGTAGACATTTGCCGGCCATAAATTTCGTGGAGTACAAATTAAATTAGGTAATACACAAGCGTGACGGGCGTCAAGCGGCTAGGGAGCCTCAGATGACACGGAATGGGAGTGTCCAGTACCAAACCGCTTACTTTTTATTATCATCAAATCAAATAATTTTTAATTTAATTGTCCTGATTAATTATTCAAATTTACATCGTACGAAAAATGTAAATTTTCAAGACATAAAATATCAAATGTAAATCGTTTACAGCTTATTAATATTGAGGTATAATTAATTAACAATAAGTCACTAGGTTATACAGAATAACAATGGTATCGAAACATTCAATATAATTCAATACATTTTACTTTATTTACTTGAATAGGGAAGAGAACGTATAGAAGCAATTGGCATTGGCATCGGCAATTAATTAATAAACTTGTCGGGTAATAAACAAAAGAGGGCGTGTCCGTCGCAGGCTGGCATCAAGGTGTCAGTTGCACCATGGGCCGCAGATTTGTGGTCAGCTCACAAGGACTCAAGCCCAACGCCTGCCTGTCCGGCCCTTATTAATGAGCTTTCAATGATTAATAATTTATCTTCTATAATTATAACTACATTTATAGCCCCGGAATGTTTTTTATCAAACTCCTGATTTAGCCTTACGTAGGGTTTTAATCGTTGGAATGCTAATAAATACAAAAGTCTTAATTATTACAAAATTTAATTTATGACTTGTCGTAGCCTAGTTACGTTTTGATATTTTTGATCAAAGAGTACCTCAACTTTGTCGTAACGTTTTAATTATTATTCTATTTAATCTGAACCAAAACCTTTTACGCCTAATGATTTTAATATAGACGATATGAAAAATCTTTCTTTGAACAAAAACTCAATTAAATCTGTTCACTAAGATATACCACAACAGCGGAGATGGAAAATAAAACTCCCACAAATATAAACCAAATAAGAAGAATGCAAGCAATTTTTAATGTAGAGCGGTAGAGCGACGTGACCTCCGACCGCGGTAATAATGTAGCTAACAACGTAAATTCAGAAAATCGGCGAACTGACTTAGTTTTTACACGTTTTAAACGTTCTTTACTCGTTCTTGAGAGATCATAATATAGAGAACACTTAGCGGACTACATCCACTTTGTAAGATGTTATACGAAAAAGAAATCGTTATACATTTAACTTCAATGTTTTGGACATAATTTTTTTTTATGATGATATAATCATATATGATATTTTATTCAATGCCACATGCAGTACTGTTCATAGAATATATCAAAACAACATATTTCACTACCCTATCGCAAACAATGGTCGGAAGTTCCCGAATATAAATGATCGGAAAACCATGTTGCTTATCGAATAAAGGAAAGCTTGTGTATGAATACAGACATAACAGGCATGTGACAATTTATATTTATTATGTAACAACAAGATGTTACTTTTGTTTCGCTCCCGGTTCATATAAAAACTCCTCGGAATTTACTCCTATAACAATTCCTAAGGAAAACAATTATCAATTCCAATAGCCGTTACATAGGCAATTTGTTTCGAAACCTGCACATATCTATTAATAATTTTTCTAAATATAATAAACTAATGATTTATATAATAGAGAAGAATATTACTGTGATGTGATTTTTTTTTGTCAATTCCAAGAATTGAATTTTATTGGTATTAAAATAGAATGAAACTTTAATTACAAATATAATCTCTAAGGATTTATCTTCGTAGGTGAAATGATAATATCAAATGACAAGTATGAGATGAGCGAGATAAACAGTTCAGCTTATAGTGTTCAGATGAGGCTTGTTATACGGAATATACAGCGTAACGACCTTGGTGGATACAAGTGTATATCGAAAAACTCCATTGGGGACGCCGAGGGAAATATTAGATTATATGGTAAGTTATTACAACATTATATCTGGAGAGTGTTGTATTCTTAATTTCTATATTTGATTTAGAGTAAATGAAATAACAAGTTCTACTAAAAAAAAAAAATTTTGCACTTTGTATCTCACTTGAAAACTCTAGCTTGCGTCGCAACGTTATTTCTATTGTATATAATTTATATTAACATAACATAAGATGCATTTTAAACGTTATATTTCTATAAACTTAGAAATTCATTAAGTAGATCAAAGAACTTCATAATTGCTGCAAAAAGTTTACATCAATATCGAGTTTTCTTCTTGTTAAAACAATTTAATACTCTTTTATTATATATTGATATAAAATTACTACTTCCTATAAATATTATTAATATTTTTTGGGAAATTTATTAGAAATGGAATTGCCATATCGGAAGACGCGTCTTGATGATGAAAGGGATTCAGAGTTAGAAGAAACAAATGACGTCAGGTCCAGTCTCCAAGGATCTCTCCGTGAGGGTGGTCATCGTGAAGACATCAGCTTCCTTGGTGAAAGCGGTCCATCTAAGGCATCATCGAGTAAGGCCACCTCCTACATCATGTTTTTAGTATCAGTATACCTGATATGTTAAACTCTTAATTACTACTCGTATATTTCAAGTATTGTTGTTCTTCCAAGTTCTTATACCATTGATGTTTTTATTTATGTCCCCTATTGTATATAATATTTAGAGGTTAAATAACATATAGACCATTTTCTTATAAACAAATTGACAAAAATATGTCGCTATGAGTCTAAATATATTATGACCAACGTAATTGTGAATTTGTGATTGTAAGTTAAATTGAAAGTTGTTAAGTTAGCCCATTAACTGGCGCTTATGTGTATCATAAACTATATTAACATTTAATCTATGGAAGATGCTCTTGTAAATGTTTATCAATACAACTTTCTACGAGTAATTTGTTTCCATACATTTTAATACATGTATTCTTAGAATTTTAGTTTGCTATACAGACGAAACCTTAAATGTAAAAAGTTATTTAATAAGACTGTAAGCAGATTGTATAATTCTCGTAACTTTTATTGATGTATGTAAAAGTTGAGTATAAAATCTTTGCATAACTGTAAGTCTTGTATATTGCAAAAGAAAAATATAATTGATTAATTGTTAAATTAAACATTGTTGAATTTATAAACCCACTAAGTCATATAATTTAAGTATGTTAAGCCAGTAGGTACGTTTGTAGAACTATATACACAAAAACCGGTCATCGGTGTCAATAAGTAAGCCATAATTTGTTTAGAAATTGTGGATTTTATCTACGCTGCATGTATCTGCATATGATGTAATGAATGTATGCCTGCGAACCACTATAAACAATATTATATAACGTAAACATTTGTTTTATTTCATTTTGTTTTAATTATTGCTTTTCAAGATTTCCAATTAAATAAGTTTAATAGAATAATACTATTTTAACTACACGCTATGAACTTCAAGTCAGTCTTATAACATACCATAACAAAATAAAAAATACTCATTAAAAACATCAAAAATATAAAGGCAAATAATATAAAGATAACGGAAATAAAATTCAATCGGTATAAGCATTTATACTTTGTGAAACTATTATATTGAGAATAGAAATTTCATTTAATTATAGACCTTTAAAAGGCACTGACCCAATCTATGGAAAATCTTATGAAATTCAATTATAAAGCCTTCGTTAATTTATAACCTCACTTAGGGTCTAATAATATAATCTTTTGATCGAAATGTAGTATGTCAATGATATTAATTTTTTGACAAAAAAAAAACCATTCTATATTAAACTTAAAAGTGTAATATATAGTAAGTACACTTCTTTGAATATTAACATAAACTAAAAACTAAAATAAATATTTAGAGCATCAAAATTATTTTTTAAATTATTGATATATAAGTTAATCTTTTTTATTGATTGACAATTGACATTTATAACTGTTCACTATTTAATGGTTCGTTTTGTAGATAGGAAAATCGCTCATATTTTTTATGATTTTAGTTTCACTCAGGCTGACTAATGCAACCACAAACGGATAATTTTGATTTGATATGATTAAATGTAGCAGAATTTAAGGTTAACAAAAATATTTTTAATTTGATATGACACAGTAATTAATATTAAATTATGAATACAGCATTATCATCCATCTGTAGGCAAACTATTGGAGAATTGTTATGCAGATTGTAACCGGACGGCGTTAAGGGTATTCCCCGGATAACGTGCTTGTAAACAAATATACGTCAATAGCGATGTATGCGCTTTGAATATTATTACGCAAACTTGCTCTGTGAGTCTTCTCTAGATCAGAGTTGAGAATCAAGAACTGTTGTGCATATCAATGTGATTGTATTTACTTATATGATAAAATCAATGTTAAAAATATTATTAAAATTTAAGTTTTAAATGCTTCTGTTCGTTTGACTTCTTATATGTTTTATTTTATTATTGAATTTAAATTAAACTTATACTTTATTATACTTATTAGTTATAAAAAAAGTATTTGTAACAGTAACAAGGTACAAAAATAACTTCAACTGCTATGTAACATGATAACACAACAACAAACAAGAGTACATTTTTTAACTTATAGTTATATTGACGCATAGAAATTCTAAGTCTCATATGTAATGACAAAATTACCTACGATCTAATTTACCCAAAGACAATTTCCTTTGAGTATTTGTATAGTACCTTGAACATGAGATACAAACTGTGGCAGTCAACTGCAACGCTCTGGGGACGATCGGAAATGTTCAAGCCTATATTGGATTAGGGAACCTATTCCCAGCAATGATGCCTTAATAATCTTACCGCGCGACATCTTTGACAGTTGTCTCATATAATACTACTGAACCATCCTTTAGTTTTATTTCTGTCAATAATTGATTTATTATTTACAAAATTCTATCCATTGTAGCTTCCTTTTTTAAAAGACTCTTAGGAGCAGCGGAAATATGGATATACCGTTTTGGAATTACTTTAAGAGACCAAGTTAAAAGCTCCCAGAAATTTAGATACTATTAGTTAATAATTCTCTAGGTCCAGCGCTGTTACTTCTACTGTTACTTCGTCTTTAAGAACACCTGCTTTATTATGCACAAAGCACAAGTTAACCCTAAATTAGACTTCTGCTGACATTTTGGATTAGGTTCCCAAACATTTATCTTTTCCATTAATACCACATAACCTCGGACGATAATCCTCAAATATATAAGTTGATATATATTTTGCAGTTAAATGTAGTTTCTTACAAAGCCGGAAAGGCATTCTTCAACTCACTTTATTTGAATTTGACTAATTGGTAAAATAAGTAGGTCTAAATACTCATTAATCATAAAATCAATTTAATAGCTTCATATTACAATAGGTTTTAAAACATTATATTTTGATAATTCAAAATTTAAGACTAATTTACTCAAAACATTGAAAATTTAATAGGGTCGAAGTCAAGATTAAACAATAAGGAAATTAATAGATAACGATAAGAATATTTTTTTTGAGATCTTTTCCATTTTCTCTTTTTGTTATGTTTTGAACTGGTGTATAAAACGCCAAGTTTGTCAATTATATAGATTAAGGCAGATTATAAATTATTAGTCCGAGGAACTTAAGTAACCTTCGTGACTAGTATACATACATGTATACACTATGATCAAACCTTCTCTCCCACCAAAACTTGAGGTCCAATGGAATCAAGTTACGTAAGTGTAGGTCCTGTAATGGTTGTATGTAGTCGCAATTCTTGCCGCCAAAGTTTAATTAATAATCCTCTAAAATAAAGAAGGTTTTCATCAAATACCAAGTATCCACGCTTCTACTTTTACTTTCAATAGTTAATAGACATTTTTGAAGTTAATTTATTTAAAAAGAAAAACTCACAAAATTGCTAAACAAACGTTTATTTGATTTAACTTCAAAAAAATCATAATCATACATAAAAAAAACTAAACCATTTATTACTTAGAAAATTTTATAAACATAAAATTTATAGTTTGGCTATAATACATTTAAAATAGACAGCAATATTAATGCAACCAAAATTTTCAGAGTTGTTGTAAAATAATAAAACCACAGGTAATTTCGCTAATGCACGCGGTTACCCTGTCTGGATCATATATACGTTTCTGTAACCGAAGGTACCAATTAAGAGGGTCGCTTGGAGATATCACTATTAAGTGTTTAGTGATATTTTCCATTTGTAGACTAAATCATCACTTAGTCGAAGCATTAAACTGTATAAGTACTAATCAAAGCAAGCATAACAAAGCAAAGCAAAGCAAGTTAAATTAGATTTTTATAATAAAACAAAAGTAAAAGTATTGTTTTGGAACAATTTTGCTATAAATTTTTTTCTTGCATTCGAGTAATTTAAGAAGCGGCTAAGTTTTGTAATAAAGATTTTCAAAACTATGTTTTATATTTACATAAATTTTACGAAGAACTAAAAGTCGGGTATTTTTTTATATAAAATGGGATGAACCCTGCTTCAAAAGATTTATCGATACAAACACATTAAAGTTGGGTAATTAAACGAAAATTTATGCAAAAAAATGTCATCAATGATATAGAATAACCGACACAACATTCTTGTTTCTTCCACACGATCTCAGCTAGGACGTAACGTCATGAAAAACAAAAAGAAATTATGATAAATATAATAACAGGCAGGATACATTTTTTTAATTATATTTAGAACCCAAAGTTACTTTTAGGCAGAAGTGGTTTATTGTATTCTTAAACAAAGTTATTCAGTTCACTTCACCATTACATTGTGAATCTGGCCATTGTGAGTTCGGGCCCAGGTGCTGCCCTTATCCATTCACGAAAAATAACCCCATGAATGTCAAAAATACTTGCCTTATTTACCTCTTATTTTGTTATCATATTGTTACCAAAAAGACATTCCATATTGAGAATTGAGGAAAACATTTTTTATTGCGTACGTGTAATGAATTAAGTAATGTTAGTATTGTATGAAATATACAATAATAATATTATATTATTATTTTGATAATAAAAATGGGTTATATTTATAAGTAACCGTTATTATTTTACCTTGGCCCGTGGACTGAATTTTATAGTATTGTGTGTTATTTTCATAAAAAGTTTTTTTTTAATTACTTCATTACTTTTGGATAAAAATCAAATAAATAAATGATACCCATTTTATTTTTAATTTGTTTGAAATAAACTTGTTATATATTATGTATATGTCGTCCATAGTAATCGAGGGTCCCATGTGCATGCATAAAAGCAGCTCATTTTAATGACTGATCAATTAGGTATATGATCCAACTTTAAAAGCATAATTACCAACGTCACATTCGATTGACCGCAGCACACTGCACGTAATTAACTAGATATTGTGTAAACAAGTTTATTACCTATGTCAATTTATCTAATTAATATATAAAAACTATGCATACCGTCGCTAAAACATAAATTCATTTATTACTAAATAAGGTAGCCAAATGTGCTTAGACTTATTATTTTATAATATTATATTTAAAGATCAAAAAGATCCTTTAGGACTATATGAAATCCTATTAATTCATCGCTTTTCATAAACTTTTTTTTAATAAAAATAGATGAATGCTTCAGATACATATTGAAATCACATTTGATTAACTAGAACGTTAGCATTGAATTGATTGATTGTATAACGGACGTAATTATAAACAGAAACACGGTAGAGTTGTGTTTGTACATTTTAAAATATTACCCGTTAGATTAACTCATAAATACTATCGAACGACCTACCGACCTACCGACGATGAGTTGTTGAAATAAATATTAGTAACAAAACAATTTTGCCTGCAGTTTAAAATATAAAGTAATGGGTTGTTTGCGGTCAGTCCTCATATTTCGAACAACATTGATACTCTTTTGCTTCCACAACACAAAAACCTTTCAAAATATTAAGATATCATCAAAAGTAAAAAATTATTCCCATCTATTTAACTAATCATTTACAATTTATATAATTAATGTATAGGGCTAGTGAGTGTAACTAGTGTGATATATAACTAGAATAATATGAAAAAATTTTGTTAATAATAAACTAGTAACAGGCACAAGGTTTTTTATTTTAATTTATTGATGATATACTGGTAATACTGTTAACTAAACTATACTACACCATCCTACTCGGAGACTCAAGAATAGATGCTAGACAGTTAATAGCGAATGCAGTTCTTTTGTTAAACGTCCCGCGTCTGTACGCCGCGACGTGCGCGCTGCACTCATAGTATCACTTGAAAAAATCCATGCACTTAGCGCTGAAATAAGCGCGGCTTTCGACCGCATTCACTTTTAGCGTTGTAGTTTTTCTCCTTTTACACCCTCCACACCCATTCTCCAAGCTACCATTCCCCATCTCTCTCCGACAACGCATCAACGTGGCTCTATTTTGTTCGCTTAGGCGTTCGTGACACAAAGCAATATGTGAGTTAACTTCGCTGTAACGATTCTTGTTTGAGTTGCGATTTAATGCCTCCTTAAACTGAGATGGTTTACGGGTTAACCCGGCTGAAAAGGTTGGAAGTATCACATTTATTTACTTTTTGGATAGGTTCAATATAAACTTTAAGTCCTTTGAAGCCA
>DVQP01000096.1:0-34824 GCA_018231745.1 Danaus eresimus
TTTTTTTTTGATTACTTTTTATATGGTCTGTGGATTTCGTTTAATAGACGTTCTTCTTTGATCGAGTTGTTTTTTTGTAATATAATTTTTTATATTTGTTCGTAGAGTCGCAGTTAGTTAATTCTTATTTTCTCTAACCTTTTTTTGACGTACGCTCCGTCCTACGTAAACCTTTTTGCTTTATTTTTTTTTCATTTCGTTTGTGATTAAATATAAGTTTACAATAAAAGTGTAGTTTATTATAATATTATTATTAGGTAAATGAATACTGTAGTCGATATGTTGGGTTGTTTATTGTCAGTCATTGGTATACAATACGTTACATTTTTAGCAAAATATGATTTAATAGTGAAGACTCTTTATAATGATTCAAACGGCTGTGCATTTTCATTAATTACATAAAGTTATTTCTTATAGGGTTTGAGTAAAAAATACGATTAATTCTTAAAATATCTCTATTTCTATATTATTTGGAACACCCAGATACCTGTTATATTAATATAATATTTTCTTTAAAAATCTATTACATTTCTTGGGATTTTCTTGAAAAATTATGGTTCGATTTTGATGTTTTTTCTTGCCACAAAGTGATGTGTCCGTTGTACAATTGATGATAGATATACAGTCAACTTTACTGTTACTAGATTATTTACTTTGTAACAATGTTTTATTGAGAGAAAATTCTGTTCTGTATTTTCGTAATCGAAATTGGATGCTATAACAATTCGGTTGCATAGTTAGATGTTTAATCATAACATTTAATGTCTGTCCGTCTGCTTTATATTGTGGTAATTAAAGATCATTTTTTAAGATCACATTTATCAGAAATATATTCGCTATTCGGGCATCAATAAAAAAATCCTCGTTAATAAATAATAAGCTTTTCGTTATAAAGAGTTTTCACGTCATTTAAAAACTTTTTTCTGTATACAAATTTTTGTTACGATCACGTCGTTATGGAATATCGACTAGAAAATGATTCATTATAATGATAGCATCAATAATGATGATATCTTTTCTTGATTATATTCAACTAGTGCTCTTACATTCCGTGAAATGAGAAAAATTATAGCATTTCAAAATTTGAATTTTGTTTTGTTCATGAATATGAAATTACCATATCTTAGGATAATGTACTGTCAATTAGAAGTGCCATTGGCAGTATGTCTTGGAGAGGTATATCAATTTTTTTTTATTCAGAAGAAGCTATCAATACTGACTAATAAGTTACTGTTTTTTAAATGTTTTTAATTAATTCTTCTATGGCATATAAACAGTTAGTCGTTTAGATGGTAGTACTTTCAAAATTCTATATTAAATTACACAATAAAGAAGTATCGAAAATATGCAATAATTTTTAAATTTATCATATAGTAATAATAAGTAACAAAGATTTTATAGAATTTATAATTTTAGTGTTTAGTAAAAAAAATGTTTTCGCACCTCACATCTTGTTTAATATGCAATACATTAGTTGTACTAATCAGATAACAAATATCAATATATTATAACTTTGTAGTCAACTGTTTTTCAATAACGATTTTAATATCTTCGGGAATTATAAATGATTAATTTTAAATTTATTAGTATTATATTATTTAGTGCGTCAATACAACATAGCAATAATAATAATAATGTTACTTGATTTTTTTGTTGTACTTTTAATTCAGATTATTGTACAATGTACATACATGAATAAATAGTGAAAGAATTCTGTGTTTTTATTGTTCAGTTGTGATTTTTTTATTTGCATGTAAATTTTTAATAATTTTGATTGATCAGAATCCACCTAGAGTACTTCGGTTGGAACTCGAGGGGAGACAACAACTAGCACTTATATTATTAAGTTTTGAGTAAACATTGCCATGATGTTTTCAATGACATTCAATTTCAATACACGTATTTGGGTTGTGGTCTTTATAGATTAGTATCGTAAAAAACAAATAGTGATTTAGTACGACTGCAATGTTGCTTGATGATCACAAGAACGCCTTTTTTATGTTTTTAAAAATATTTATTTTATTTTCATTATTTTTACTACGAGACTGTACTGTATAGACTCTATAAAAACATGGGCTGTCTGTGTGACTAGGAGTGAAACAGGTGTAAAATTTTGCAACATTATTATAAGTACATATCGCAATTGTTTTTTGTGTAATAGCTGGAAGAGTTTTCGGACTGGTTTGATATACTTCTGGTACTTGGAACAAGTACACCACAAAGAAGAAACCCGTTTTTGTGTAAGGCTATCAGAGCTTTGGAATATTTTATTGTAACAAATAGACTTTAAAAGCAATAACAAAGTTGTAATGTTCTTATAGGGTATTACGGGACCTGTCCCGAGTTATATTCAATATGTTGGTGTTTTGATTTGACAGAACTTTTCATGACTTAAAAATGTCTGTTCGCAACTCATTCAGTAATATATGATCAGCGTTTAAAGCTTTTGTTTTTTGTATTCTTTCATATTAATTAACATTGTTATGGCGTCGTTTGTGATTTTGCATTACAGTGGTGTAGAAATCTGTTGCGCACCTTTTATCTATGTTGAAAGTAAGTGAGTAACTGATAAGTTACGTGGGATCAGGTTGGGAACAATTTATGTGTCATTTATAAACAGACACTTCTCAGAAACAAAAATTCCGTAACAAGTGTGAATAGTACAGATATTTATGTCGTAGTCTAAACGTACTATAAGTCATAAGTTCAAGAATGTTCAGATTGTATAACGTATACGCTTTTAACCTATTTTAAGGATTCTTAGTATTTAAATGGTTCGGACTACAGTCTTAATGTAAATTAAACTTTTCAACGAACATTCCGTGTAAGTTTTAATAAAACATGTTAAAAATTAACTAAAATATATATATTGATATATATGTAAATGTATGTTTTAATATTTTTTTTTGCTTTATTTTTTCTAATTATAATAAAAACATTAAACAATATAATTATTATTTAAT
Source organism: Danaus eresimus (assembly GCA_018231745.1). Taxonomy (NCBI): domain Eukaryota; kingdom Metazoa; phylum Arthropoda; class Insecta; order Lepidoptera; family Nymphalidae; genus Danaus; species Danaus eresimus. Next base: position 2,964 of record DVQP01000096.1, read on the forward strand.
ATCGCATATTTTATCTTCGGTCTTAGTTTATAAATATTTTTTTGTTTAATATAATGATTTCGACCAGACTAGATTCCAAATAAAAGTGAAGTGTTGGTTTCTAATTTAAAAGTATATACGATAAATACATCAATAAAGCTTGCAGATATCTAATATAACAAAAATATAATATACAGTTAGACATATAGCTATAAAAGTGTTGTCAATAAGATTAAAAAACTAGGTATGACCTACACATTGTTTTTGGTTGTCCTCCGAAAATCAAAAACAACAGTCTGGCTACAGATTTTTTTTATATTACAATACATCTTAAACGACGTTTTTACCAACAATCAGACTTCTTTATATAGGTATTTACACATGCTTACTACAAATATCAAAATAAATATATTAAAAGTTAAATTGAAAAACTCATGATAAGAATAAAATCATCCCAGATTATAAATATAACAATTTTTATATTCTACAAATGTTAGTATGATAAATTGTGACACATCCATCAATGAAAATAGATTCCACAACTCTTAGCAAAAAAGATTGTAGTACGGACGGCATTCATTTTTTATGTAAAAGAGATTATGTAATGTAATATGCTAATGATAGATTATTATCAAATATTGCCTTTCTTTTAACACTCGCAGACAGTTTATTGTGGTTGCGGAGATGAATTGTGGCAAGGGGCCAAACATTCCGACCGGCCGTACATAGCATTGATGTGATTAAAATTTTCTAGCACAAATATTTCAATAAAGATAAATATGATAAACGTGAGCAACAAAAAATATTAAATATAATGTCGTTACAATACTTTATAGATTTTTATGCGAACCATAAAGAGGTCAATGTTGGTCAATGATCATCTTATCCGTATTTTATTCATGAAGCGCTTATACCTAATTATTAGAAGTAAAGAACATAAATATAAATCCATGCCTTATATTTTGAATTTTGTGTAATAAATTAATTTTGTAGCATAGGTTATAAAGCATTGTCCTCTAATCTGTGATCGTCATTGTAGTGCACCTTAACACTATAATTATACAGAAATCGAGATTCGCGGAGGAGTTTGGCCTGTCGCCACGGACACGTGGCACATAGCGTCAGGAAGCTGTTCGTCGCGACGTAAACATGCCTATTTGCAAAACTGATCTTGGCCAGATCTTGACCCATTAACACGGGTGCCGATGTCAGAGTAGTGTCGCTTAATATATTTTTAGCTGTTGGGCGGGAGCGGGGTGATGTTGAGCCACTGAGTGTAGCGGCAAACGTTCGGACGCGGCACGCGAAGCATTCACCAAGTTCACCGCACGGCCGTACCATGCGCTGATAAAAATGACTTCTCGGGGCATCAGGCGGAAGAAATCTTCGCTGTCCGAAGTTAAAGTTGCGGTAGTGGGTGCACCTTCCGTCGGAAAAAGTGGTATGTGTGCGCCGATGGCAAGTGTAAGTGCAACTACTGTTGTACGATTTTCAAGATTTTCCGACTGACTGAAACATAGTGTTTTTATATTAGCTCATCTTAGTGGTTTTAACTTCATTATATTTTTAAAGCAATCAAATACTATGGTGAAATAGTTGTAGTTCGAAATGTGGTGATTTTTAATAGTTAAAATCGGCGAAGTATTCTTTGAATTTTATTTGGTTTGTTCGATATAACAGAATACTTAGTTTTTTTCAGTTAGTGTACTATTGTAATTTATTTTATTATTTAACACAATAATAGTACCAAGGTTATAAACTTCAAATACATTTATCATTCTAGTTATAAAAAAAATAAAATATTTAAGTTTTCTACATAGTTTTAGAGATGTATAAATATAATCACGGAAAAGTAAAATCATTACCAAGCCCGTCAAACTGAGTGACCTTAAACGTTACAGAATTGTTTCATATACACTTTAAAAGATGCTTTTCTCACATTGAAAATTAACGTCGGTATTTCAATGACAACATCTGTTTCTCTCTCATGTTTCTCTCAGCTGTTCAAGTTTGAATACATATTTATATGTCAATATTCTATATTTTAAGATCGAAATTACCTAAATAATTTTGTTAATAATATTATTACAATTATTTGTATAGCTGTTGCGATCAGTAATAAAAAGCTCTTAAATGGAAATGCTTCTTAGCGATGTCATTTTTTAAAAATTTACTTCTATGATAGTTCTTTTTATTAAAGCCTTAAAATAATATTCATAGCTCAAGCGAATTATTTTAGGTGATTCATTTGAATGAAATACATACCATTATATTTATTGTGTTCGCGTTTTTCTATAACAATATTCATTTTTAATAACCGCATAGGTACTTACAGCACTATATGCTGTCATGAATATTTGCTTATTTAAAACAAGTGTGAAATAAATTTAGTTTCCTTAATAAAGTTTGGTTATGGCCAATTTTGGCGCGAACATTATTGTTCACTTATTTGGGTCAATGTTCATGAATTGTGGTTGATTATAATTATACCATATTTTTTCATCACATATTTTATTTCATACATATAACTAAGCCGATTATAATAGACAATGACGTGTTTTTAAGATCGACCTCTACAATTGACTAAAAATATCTTGGGAAATGTGTGAACAGTTTCATCGTACAGTTGATACGAGCGATATATCCTTGCGTCAATGCCCATTCTCTTAATCCAGTTAAACATTATCTATGTAGGTACTTTGATTTGGCTCTGAACTGCAGTACACAACTGATTAAAATTGTCTTCTAAATACCCAAAATCTGGATCCAAACGATTCGAAGGGTTATATATTTGATTATTTAGATTCGAAATATTATAATATTTGATAAAGTTGCGTTTTAAGTGCCAATAGTTTGTGCAGAAAACGTTACCACTCAAAAATACATACAAAATGAACTACAACATTAAAAAAAAGCACTAAGGTTTTAATTTAAATATGTTTTAAATTTTAAAAATATCTGTTTCAAGGCCGGAATATACAATTCGGTAGCAGTATTTTAAATAAATGGTGTCGTTTTTATGAAATATACTTTACTGTGTGATAAAAGTTCAGAGACACGAACTTCAAATGCTCTTGGAAAAATTTATGGAAATGATGACGCTGAATAGTAATTGATGACTAAAAAAGATAATATTAGACGTATTTTTATCAATATGCGTACTCTATTTGTTTGTAATATAATATTTATTTTATAGGTTTTAAATGTTTACATATATGAATAAGTTCTTTATTTACAATAGAGCTTCCACACATTTTGTCCATAATACTTACGTTACACATATATCTGGTTAGTATGTGATGAAATTAATTTCTTAAATCTAACAAATATTAACTGAACGTTCCAACCGAACATCAGGGATTTAAAGATTACATGCAGTACTTGAGTTCATATTATTAGCGTTTCTGTTTTCGTTCTTATACACTAAAATGATAGTCATTCATTTCGGTATCTTAATAACATAAATTAGTGCCAAGTTATCGGTAGAGGGCTGGATTACGTTCGAAATGAGAATTATATATCATTGAAAGATGAAGGCCTTCGACGAAATGCTTGGCTCCTAGCTAATGATACATCGAAACGTAAAGAGGAAAAAATCATTAACACATGTAAATGTTTGACATGAATCCAGGGTCATATTCCGAAAAATTGTAATGTTTTGACATTGAATTTAAGATACTATAAGTGTTGATATGCAACAATTTACAGCAAGGGCTTCTTTCACGTAGTTATGAAGATGCGTAATAAGAATTGGCTTTGATCTCGATTGGTTCTTCTGAGAACTGGTTTGAATTTAATTGAAAAGTAATCATGAAAGTGGTCGTCAGTTGTCCTTCTGTGAAACCATGAAGTGGTAATTACATGTTAAAAAGATTATTAACTTACTTTAATTTTTTATTTAATTTGCTTCTATTATAAAGAACAAAATCTATACTTATTTAAATAAATATTGTAGCTCGAAAGAAGGCTATGATATTTTTTTGTAAGGCAGGTATGATAAATTGGATATTATATGTTACAGTCAGATTTTAGTGAGGGAATTGTACTAATTGAACTGAAAACATGTGACTATAAATAAAAAATGCATAAATTGTAATTCATATAAATAATAATGTGGAAGTACATTATCCAAATTTTTTTATTAAACCTAAAGTACAGTATACCATAAGGTCGTAACGGGTCATCAAATTATCTAAGTTTTAGAATCAACTTTGATTCAGAGAACTAATTGTGATTATATATTTGGCTTTTAAACCAAAATTACTAGCTGGAAGTTGAATTATTTGATGTGGTCATTTTTTTATTTCATACAAGTTTTTAGTAAATATATTTTTTCGTAGTTAATTTAAACAAAAATTTTATAGCATATATATATAAAAAACAGTTAGTATTTACATTATTCATGAAATTGGTAGCAGAAATCACTTCAGTAATATAAATTTCATTTAAAATGTACACTCAAAGAACATAGTATTAAGTAGTTTAGTTTCTAAAATAACAGCCGTATTTTGTTTATTTCTTAGTTATATTTAGCAAATTCTCAGTTCAGCATGCATCTTAATTGCAAAGCGAAGGAAGTGGACTATAAAAGCAGTAATTATTCCTAATTAAACTGTACGCAATGACTATTGTTACATTCAGATTTACAAAACATTTGTATTTATTCATTTTTATATAGTAGAGATTTGCCTTTTTTATTATTGTAATAATTAGCTTAAATGATAAATACAGTAAGCGATATTATCTATTCAATACGTAAATTGAACCATACTTTTACTTGTTTGTAAGAGATCATAAGCTATTAATAAAATACCTTATAATAAATTGAATAAATAATTCTAATTAAAATGATGAAGTTTGGTATATCACCCTTTTGTCGTGTTTATACGTTTGTGTCATTGTAGGGATAAACTGAATAGATGGGCATTTATGTTTAAGGAAGTAAAAGTAATATAGAGAATATTGATTGCGCATATTTGAATCAAGATAGAGGAGCCGAGAAATGATGTTCTGAAACGTAAAATGAAAATTTTAAGTATCATATTAATCTATGTTGGTATTCATACATTTTTATATGGACTACATTTTTGATTCCTATTGGATTTATAATCTGGGTATTAATGTATACAATAGTTTTAGTAACATTGAAGTAACCAGTAAATATTCGTTTTACAATAATTCTGTCAACTCTATCAGATATGCAGTGTAAGCTGCGAGAAATCGATGCTGAGTCAGGGTTCTGCAATATCAATTTATTAAGATTCTATATTTGATTCATACACAATATTTGCTTCAAACAATTTATTAGGTACTAACCTGAGAGAGAAATATTTTAATTCTTTTATAAATTATAACTAGGCAACTAAAAATGTGTCATAAACTGCTTATATTTAGATTTTAAAATAACCTTAGCTATCGGCGTGGGCTCTACGAAGTTCCCAAACTATAAAATTCCTTGTTGAACGATGCGTGGCAATCCTGATATAACATTAAATTTATTTTTATTAAACATGAAACACGCGCTAGTATTTTAATGCTCTCGTAATTTCGAAAACGATCGTTATTCTTGAGACTTATTTATTGTGTTCCGAACAAACAATGCTGACGCAAATATTAAGACACATGCCGTCTGATTTTAACAGTTTATTTGAATCGGTCCTCCATTGTTTTGGTTCATTTACTAAAGCTTCATTCTCCGCTTTTTTAACTATTTTAAATCTCAAGACTATGCTGTGCATTATATGATCATTGCAAATGGTTCTAATGAAAAAAAGTTAATTATTTATACAGATATAAAATATACATTTTAAAGACAAACCCTTGGCATCTGGAATCCTTGGGCATAATATGAAATATAAGGACTGAAAGGTTTAATTTTGCAGTCTGTTGTGAGCCTGTTGTAATATTAAACATTATTTATTTTATAACAAACACACTTATTATCATAGAGTGATTTCGACTCAATTCTTAAAGTTTTAACTTTCCTCTGTGCAAGTATTTAGAATTAATCAAAATATATAAAGCTTTGGTACGTATATAATATAAACATTTTTGATACTCAGACTCGTTTTAATTAATTTTTAATTATTACTCTTGATATAAATAAAAGTGATTTCATTCTCCCAACAGTCAAATTTAACATCGACTAAATTTTCTGTCGATGTTTATTTATTTAATAAATTTAGCTGTCCTTCGATTAAACATCAATTGTATATTAACGATTGGATTATTTTTAATTCTATTTTGTAAGAAATATATATCTTTACTTTGTTCCATATGAAGCATTTCTAAGAACATCGTGCCCTTCGCTTTATTTCACAGTGTTTAAACATATATATCTTTCATAATCGCGAAGTGTGTTAAATAATGTTGTTATATATTTTCTTATAAGCAAAACTTTTTTTCAGCTTTGACAGTACGATTTCTCACAAAACGGTATATTGGTGAATATGATCATCAACAAGGTAATATTATCTTCATCTGATCTGTTCTCCCTCTCCTTCTTTGTTTCTCTCTCTCCCTCCCTCTCTCTCTCCCCCTCTCTCTCTCCCTCTATTTATATCCATATAAATCATTAAGAAATGAATTACTTTAGTTTTGCAATAAAAATAAAATTAAATCTCGCCACTAATAATTTACAGTAAACAGTAAACATATGAACCAATGGATCATATCGTTGATATTTATTTAGTTATTCCATTAAATATAATGTATTTATTTCATAAGTTATATAATTTTGTATAATTTAATTTTTAATTAAAAAATAACTGTTACTGAATAGTATTTTGCATTCAAATACAAAGACCGTTATATTTTTATAATATTTTTTTATCGAACTAAAGTTATGCAATTTTTGTTTCAGAAAGCAAATACAAGCATGAAGCACTTCTTGACGGTGAACCAATACTTTTTGAAATATTGGACACATGTCCGAAGGTAAATGAATTTTTATAGTGTAGCCCATCATAAATAATATAAGAATTATAAAATTATTATTATATTAATGTAGATAAAAGCTACTATAAGGATATTCACGATTTTTTACTGTGACAAATTAAATAGGTATGTTACAATAATATATGGAAAAGGTAACCTCAAAAGTGTATGCAGGTGTAATTGGTTGATAATTTATAAATTTTGTTTTATTATTGACTTTAAACATATTAACCTACGTACGTATGTGCATAAATTATTTTTCAGACTCTAGACGAATTACCTGGGAGTGAAGTGGCTCAGTGGGCGGATGGACTGTTTCTCGTTTATTCTATAACTGATCGGGAGTCATTCAACTACATACGACGTGCGAAACAAAACCTACATCCAGAAGTACCAATTACTTTAGTAGGAAATAAAGCGGATATGGTCCATCTAAGACAGGTTTGATTTTTGTATATATTATTTTATTGCAAACGATCACTCACTTCCGGTATAATAATATTATTCCCTTTTAATAAATTACTATAAAGCATTATTTTAATCTCATAGGTCAGTCAAGAGGAAGGTGAAATCTTAGCCAAAGACTTTGAGTGTAGCTTCGCAGAAATAGCGGCAGCGGAACAAGTGAACCAGGTCGGCGAAGTATTCTTTGATTTGTGTCGTGAAGTTCTGACACATCGAAGAAGAGCCAAACATAGTCTTCTAGACAGAATGTTGGGATCAAAGACAGCGTACAGAGTATACTCTCGTGGCAAGAGTGACAGCGCTCTACCCAAAGACTAAATAGGATGTGTATGCATTTAGTTTTATTTATGTTATAAATTAATTATTAAAATATAATTAGCTCATTTGATAGCACAAATATCATGGTGTATGGTACACGGAAAGTGAAACATGTGAATAATTACAAATATATTGAAGGTATATAGACGGAAGAACAGTGACGAAGTTGACTAGGGTATCAATTAATTAGAAAAAATATATATTTTATATTTTAACTGATTTATCCGCCATTTAAATATAGAAAAGAATTTGTTTACAATTTTTTAAGTAATGTATCATAATTCGTGTTTGATTTATATTCATTGAATACAGAATACTCGCATATCTACTTGTTTAATACAAAATGTATAGTAGGTACCAACACTGTTAAGATTATGTGTGAGTAAATATAAATTTTCATTTAAAGATACCATTTGTATTATTTTTATATTTATCGTATAAATATTAAGAGTTTGTTTCTCAGTTGTTTTCGATATATTCACCTACCCGGGGAGAACGTATGCGGATTAAGCATTACTATGTATTTAATCGATTTTAGCTTGGGGACTTTTACATATATATCTGTAGTATATATAGTATCTGTGGGGTTTTAATATAAGTAAAAATAAATGACATTTTGCTAAATAACAGTGATGGTAGTTTGTGTTGTTTGAAACTATTGCTGAGGAAGATAATGATAATTTCAAATAACTAGCCTTGGAATGTAATTTAAATAAATATTGTAACTGGAGCTGTAATAGTAGTGTTATATTATGAGATAAAATTAATATCAATCCGCTTACTATATGAATTCGTAAAATCTATGTATGAAATACATGCTACGGAATCGGCATATATTAAATATGTACATAGATACATACATATACAATATTAGACATTATAATCACAAGTAAGCAATTAAATTTTAATTAATATTACAATATTATGCAATGCCCGTTGGAAGAACACTACTTGTCTAATGGACATGAACCATTTAATGAAAATCAAAATAATAAAGCTATCAAATTACACCGTATTTCATTTCGAACCTATCTTTTCATACAAACGTTAGTGTATTGTGCAGCTATAATAGTTTTATCAATCAAAGCTTTGAAAAACATTCTTTTATTTACAATAGAAATAATGAGCTGCGATTAAAAAATGACTATCCGTCACAAAGGCAACCCCAGAGTCATGTATACAAAGGGTAATCTGTGCAAAGTGGCCCTAAATTAATATAAAGGCGCCTCCCTTCGCCGCAGGGAGTGCGCTGGAGTCACCCAATGGGCTCGCAGCTTTCGGGTTACGTCACACAATGACATTTGATGTCACTGCCAGATTTAAAGATGGCACCGTACTGCTTTTGTTATTGTAATAATTATTATTAAACGAATACATCACTCTATATTTCATATCCTCATTCTGTATTCTCATGGCATTACAGTTTTGTTACCACAGTTCGGGAGTCAATAACCGTAACTTTAACTTTAGTTTTAAAGTTTTGTAGAGTACTTTAGTAATAAAAAAAACTGTGTTAAATTAATGTTATTTATAAGAAGACACAATGAAAAACATTATTAATTGTTCATATTTAAATAAAAACTTCAAACTTTAAAAATTATTGATAACATAAAAAAAATCGAAATCTAAGTAATTTATAAAATTACAATATTCAAATTCTACAAAATATACAAACTCAAATAAAATATCTATCTTAATGATTGAAATGAAACTGTCGAAATATGTGCAAATAAAGGCAACTGCAAAAAAAATAATGAATTCACAGAGACACAGAAAGGTAGTAAAATTGAATAATTAGTACAATAAATAAAAATTATTACTTTGAAATTCGCTTAACTTATCAACAATAATTGTTAGGGCGGGCTGTAATGCACCCCGCGCGACGCTTCATCCCTTCAAACAGGCTGCGCGTGCGTCACTCGCCTCCTCGTCATTGAAGTAAACACATTAGTGACAGGCTGACAGTGCAGTGATAGTGATTGATTTATTTACAGGTAAGTCACCCATATACCATTATATACAGCCGCAGCGAAATATATTGCGACTTTTTTTATTCTTGCTAATCACTAGAATGTTGTCTATTTTATGTTTTTGCTATGCGTACGTCCGGTTTAATAAAAATATTCGTTACATTTTTTTATCGTTTGATTTTATTACTAATGAATACATATGTGAGTTATAATTAATATTTCTGGTCCTTATTTTATGACAATTTCTGTTTTAAGTTTTACATTATTTTATTGTAACTTAAGAAAGAAAATACAAATGTATGTGTATTAATTATTTTCTTGCATGACAATTTAACTCTTATTAATTAAAGTTAATAAGAGAGCTCACCTGATTATGAAGTTACAAAATTTATTTCATAATGTTTATAACAGAGAAATCTGTAGATGGTTAACGGAAAGTATATAAAAATTACTTACAATCTTTACATAGATAAAAAAAGTCACAGTCGGTTAAATACATTGAAATGTCCTGATATGAAATCCATTGTTTGGTTTTAAAATTAGCCCTTTATAACAAACATTTTTATAAACATGTAGGTATATACATTTTTTTTACATAAAAACACAGACTACAGCTCTATTGAAATTATCCGTTGAAGTTGTTGACTATGAGTGTTGCTGCGGGAGGTCCATGAAGATCGTATGTCAGAGCTTCAATGAGAATTATGCGGGCGGTAAAATAATTTGATTTTCACAACACACGCAGCTAATATTGTTTATGTAAAACAACATTAAGAAAGACAATAAAACTAGACAGTGAAACAAAATATGATTTAAAAATAAATATCGCGTAGAGTAATGATAATAAATAAATTAACATGTTTATTTCTTCAAAATATTATTTCTGCAAAAGAGTAATAAAGTAAATTCGTGGTATGTAAACCAAGTTTAACTTTAAAACTTTTTCTCTTTGCTGCGCTCAATATTTTCTAACGTTAAATATTTTTCTAAATTAATCTTGAGCCACTTGAGAGACAAAATATACATAATGTCTCCAGCCTCTAGTGAATTTTTGTACAATTCTCTGCTATTATATACCTATACTTTAATATAATTTAATGCAACCTTATTTATATTTTTTTTTTACAGATTTTGTGAATTATAACTTCTTTTTATTATACTTAATAGTATTGATAACATTATGAAGTATTTTATTTCCTTTACAAATATTAAAGCGTGTATGATTTGGTTTTAATCGACTTTTCCCACATCAAATTCAATACAAGCAATTTCTTATGTATCTATTATGTTTTTTAATACCATTTAATTTGTTTATGGGTTCACTTGTTTTTATAATGTACAGAAAATTAAAAGTAAATTGAATTCTAGAACAATTTTGTGTGTATTGCCTTAAATATTTTCTTAGCTAATCCTGAACTATTTAATATATAGGCGCTGTCAGGTTTGGTTGTGTTAGTAAAAAAGAAAAACAATTAAAATAACAATACTTTTATTATTACTTGCGTTAAATTAATTCACAATCGGAATCGATAACCGACGCTTGTAATAATACTCTAAATTAATTTTCACTTACTTGTCAACTCGTTTACGCGAAGCTGTAATGTTTTTCGGACACGGTTATTGAATGTTAATTTTAAATTGTTTCATATAACTTGATAACTACTATTTTCACAGTACAGAACGTCTCTGGCCCTTGTAAGTCAATTTAGTTTTATCATTTATTAAAATGTTTTTTTGGAAGCGTTTACAAATTTTAAACTTGAAAATATTTTTTTATGGCAGTTATCATTTTTAGATATAAAATGCAATAAAGAGACATCTGAGTTGCGATAAGATAATTTAAATTTCAAATGTAAGCGTTGCAAATCAAATATGTGTAATTTACTTATTACTGAATTTTTTTGTGTTGTACATAGATAAACGGTAGGTAGGAGGTATTTGTAGGTATTTGTTCTTGAATATGTATAGAATGTTTAAGAGTGTTGTTACGTATATTATAGTTATGATTTTATTGTGAAATAATATCAAAAATAATCTCATTTCACCTTATCATCATTTTTCTGAACAGACATTACGTGTGTTATTTTTAAATGTATAAACACGAATACACAATAAGGGAATTTAAAGTATCAATTAAATGCCATATCATTAATATCATTTCAATAATACACAGTTCCAGCTCGCAACTACGATGGAAAATAATTTGTCTTTATTTATCAGCACATTTCTATGCCACAATACAAACTATTGTGTTCAGTGAATATAAGATACTCTATTAAATAAAAATAAATGCAGCCGTATCAACCGAAAACATATTAGGGACTTACGCCAGTTTTTTTTTGTGTTGCAATTTTAAAAGCAAGAAGCTACCGACTTTCCGATGTTATTATTGAGGATGCTTTTGTCAATGCCCCTATAGTGTACACCGGGCCCATTTGCCAAGGTTCGGCTCATCCACTCTATTGTACTGCTATACTTATCGGGATTATCCTCAAATAATTACCTGTTTTGAGAAACTGTAATTATGGGCTAGAAAAAAACAACTTTAAAATCTCAATGTCCGACAAACAAACAATAGTGAGAAGTTCATAGCTACTGCTGATTGCGATTCTTCTTCAGATGTAAACGTAGTTATTTTTTGTGGTTAACATATTCTAAGAAATCTATGCTAAGAGTGTAAAGGCAACATTAATTCTTAATATTTGTCGGCTATTACGAAATTAATAAAATTTGTAACAGAGGTACAAAAAAGCCTACTGGTAGAGCCACGCGTGAAGAAAAATAAAATAAAATTTAAATTTTCCTCTTAATATTTAATGCGAGGAAGTCTTCAAGCCTTATAGTAAATAATGTGTCCATGCAAGGAGATTAAATATAAACGTTTAGCAGTAGAAGAACAATAAAACTTTTTTAGAAAGTGTGTTACCTTAATTAAAAAAAAAAGTTCTATCTCATCGGTGCTATTGATCTTTTGTTTGATGGTAGCATATCTAAAACTAAATTTGCACAAATTTCTCACGCAATAAAACATTGGGCAATAAGCAAGTGTGTAAAAGAATTAAGTGCTAACCACTTTACAGTACTTGCGTTAAAAGCCGTTTAGTTTAGTTTGACAAGTAGCACTAGAACAATGTGAATAATGAACAAAAATTATAAGTGGCACTCAGCTTTATGCCAAAAAGATGTCAGTTTGGTAGCGGGGACAAAGGTTTATTATTTTCATACATTTGTTGCGATTATATTCCTTTTCTTTTTCTTTACACTGTATAAAAATCTTAAGGACACTTAAAAAACCGCGGACCATAGCATGGCCACTCGAAGGTTAAATTCGCATGAAGCTGTGTGAAAGAAAATATTTTAGGGACTTATAATTTTTCATTATGATAGATTTTTAATAGCTTTGTCAGATTTTATTCAATTTTTTATAGTTATGTTATGATCGTCGTAAATTTAATCAGAAATATGTATGTTTGATTTTGTTACAGATGATGATATTGTAGCTATATCAAGATGGAAATGCAGTCTATGCCAGCATCCTCAAGTATGTATATAACAAATTTAAAACTCCGCGGTTATATCACTTGCTACTTAAATGAAATGATAAATGACATTTAAATTATGTCTCATGTATCGAGATGACGTGTCATAGTTAATTATGATCAGGTATTCCCACGAGTGGTGAACGCATCTGCCTCCGCTTTCGCCCTAAACCAGCCCTCTTCAAATTAGCAGGATAAGAATTATATTGCATTAAATACTAATAGTCCTAAAAGTCGGTGCGGATTTATTTTATTTTTAAGGCTTTTTAATGTCATTATTAATTAAGCATTTTCCGATGTCCTGTATACTATTATAATAATATCGGATGACCAGTTGAGTTACATAAAAATAACAGATTGTATAAGTTTCTAACACTTCAGTATATTGAAAATTATGTCATTTGAAAATTTTGGTGTAGAAAGTTTTCGTCTGTTGTTATTAACGTTTTTGTTGATCTGTTTACCCAATTGTCGTGGGAAACGATGTATGAGAGTTTTCCAACACATTTTAAATAGTTTCTGTTCCCTATCAATGGCAATTAATTATTGATGCTCGTTTTCGATTTAACCCCGAGTTGGTGTCACGCGATGCTGCCAACACAGGTGACCGTTCACAGGGAACTCGATCGGGGGATGATAGCACTCATTAAACAGGGATGACTAAATACCAGACATTTTCACAATGTACACAAAAGTAAATCAATCGATGTTTTTTGTTGTTTAAAATAAATGAAATAATAAAAAAAAAATCAGTTTATTCCTTTACTCATTTATAATGCGATACGCGTTCATTGTTATCTGTCGGCTATCGTCAGGCTTTTATTAAATATGCTAAATTGTTCTCAAGCTTCACATCTCCACTTTAGCTTTTACAGGCATTGTCTAAGGCGGGGAATTTCGTAAATCTTTTTTTATATCATCTTATATTCGACACCGCGTTTCCTGTCTCGCAAGTGTACGCATTCATGTGCACCGCTTTATTTGGAATGTCTTATTGAATGGAAGTGCCTTTGTGCCTTTTCGACTATGGTCGTGTTTGGAGGTGTATTAATATGGCCATATTATCTGCTCTTGCTAAAAGGTCTGTTAAGCCGTGGGACCGTATTGGAATAAATAACAAAGCAGAATTCGGTGATTTTTTTTTACCAGTTTCAATTTTGCAGTTACGAATTAAAAAACGAAATAAAAAAAACTTTTTTTCAGAAATCGCATCAGAAAGTTTTATAGATATTCAAAAAGTGTTGTAATTTAAATAAGATCGACTTTTAATTGTTAAAAATAGGGGTTAAAGTGTTATTTTTACAAATAATATATCATGGCCACCATAATATATCATAATATATCATTGTAAAAGCAAAAGTTAAAGTAATAAATAACGTGCAAAATTATCGGGTGGAGTTACTGGAAGGGCGGAGACTGTGGCACCCTATCTATGGTACTCTTCATATGGTCTCTTTATTAAATATGACACTATTGTTGTTGATAAGTATAATACTTTTATGACCGTTATAAAAATAAGTCCTCGTAACTAGGATATTTTTAAATATATAAATAAATTATATGTAAAAAAATTTAATTGATGTTAGAAGATTAATGCTTCTGTAGTTTTTATTAATCGACTATATATTTTTGGAAGTATTTAATATGGGGATGCATGGAGGAACGGAAAACCACAAGAAATTGACACATATTTATTGAGAAACAAATACCTGAGAGTATTTATGACGAGAAGAATTTCCATTATATAAAATTTATATAACAGTAAAAATTATGGTATACATATTTTACCAGGTCGTATTCTATATGATGTCCCTTGCGCCGTATGTCGAGATCATTCTTCGGGAAAACACTACGGAGTGTTCGCATGCGACGGATGCGCTGGTTTTTTCAAAAGATCGGTACGACGAGATCGTAGATATGCTTGTAAAGCTAGAAACTCCGGATCTTGCTTGGTCGACAAAGCGCATAGAAATCAATGTCGTGCTTGTAGATTGGCCAAATGTCTCGATGTTGGTATGAATAAAGATGGTGAGTTGGAGTATTCCAAATGAATTTTAATTTTTAGTAATGGATTATGTGTCAATGTTTTTAAAACCATTCCTTATTTTCAGCTGTTCAACATGAGAGAGGACCAAGAAATTCTACAATACGACGGCAAATGGCTTTATTTTTAAAAGATCCAGCACTACCTTCTTCCGAAATCTCTTTAATGCCTCCAGTTTTGGATTTGGCTATGCCAAAGCACTCTATGCTACCCCCACCACCTCCTTTATCTTTATTTCACAATCCTTATCAATCTTATAACAGATTTAATTTATTAGCGTCTCCATTACCGTCTTGTCCACTGAAAGCTCCATCGCCGCCGCCACCTATGACATCAAATTTAATAAGCCCCACTGAACCAGAAGCAATTTGTGAAGCAGCCGCCCGATTATTATTTATGAACGTTAAGTGGGCCAAAAATGTTCCTGCATTCGCGTCATTGTCTTTGCAAGATAGATTGATATTATTAGAAGAATCATGGCGAGATCTGTTTGTAATTGGATCGGCACAATTTCTATACCCCCTGGACTTAAAGGTTTTATTAAACACAAAACATACAAAATTAGAATCTAAACATATCGCAGATTTCGAAAAGGCTCTCATAGAGCTAACAAAGATGCATCCAGACAGTAACGAGTATGCATGTCTGCGAGCGATTGTTTTATTCAAAACAAACTTCAGTGCTGCCCATTCTAACAGTTTGCCTCAATCCCATATCGAAATTAAGAAACTAAAAGATCTACCTGCAGTAGCTAGTTTGCAAGATCATTCTCAAGCTGTTTTAAATGAGGTAATCCTTTTAGTACACAAAATATATAGGCATAATTTATCATTGTTTTCCTTTAAGATAACTTAAGAATTTTTAATTTTTTTGTTTTTAATATAATTTCAGTACATTACCAGATTATATCCAGGAGATACAACACGTTCAAATCACTTGCTTCAAAGTTTGTCCGCTGTCCGAAATGTTTCAAGTACTACAATAGTGGAACTATTTTTCCGAGCTACCATTGGAGATATCCCGATTGAAAGAATTATAAGTGACATGTACAGAAGCGGAAAAGATACTGTTTAAAACCTTTTAAACATTGCACAAGCGATGACATAATGAAAAATAATATATACATACGTATTTCATGAATTTTCTTCTGACCAATATTTACAAGTTCTAGCTGTCAATCTTATTGCGATATGCGATTATAATAAATTAAATATTTATTATTATTCTAGTCATTTTTCGGTATTGCAAAACCTTTATCATCATTAATTTAATTTACCTGCAATAAATCAAATAAATTCGGCTAACACAGGTTTCAGGTTAAGAAATAAGTTTCAGTTTATTAAGATAATAGAAAATTTTACTTTTTCGTCCTAAATGTCCACATGAAATTAGATCAATAATAGATATTCTGTACATTTATCACAAGATCGCATCGTCAATCTGTATAAGGCAGGGGCGAGGGGGGGAGGGAATTTAAATTTAGTTTTACGAATGTATAACTCAACCGTCAGACAAACCGTCAAGTACCGTGGTAAGGAGTAAGAAAATCTATTATAATCATTATAATATTTACATTTGTAATATGTATGTTGTTATTAATATTCAATAATCTGTTGTTTTCATTGTAGAAAATTAAGTATTTAATACTAAATGAATACCTACCCACCGAGTCTATCTTTAAGTAGGATTAAACAGAGACTTACAAAAATATTTTTAAGAAAGTTATAATTTTAGAAAAACTCTTAAGTTTTTATTATTACTATGAATATCGACAAAACAAAGCACTAAGTCACTTTCTATTCACATTCATAAATGCTATGAAGTAATATAATATCTGCCAGAATTGCGCAAATATAAAAAAACACTTTTCAGGGAATATAGTTTATGCAAGGAATGTAATAATAATAAAAAAATTAAAGTGGCAAATGCTAAATATAGAGAATAAATTTTTTAGTGTATGTAAGCATATATCTGTCTAGAAAATATTCTCTAACTTAAAGAATAACTCAATTGTGTGAGATACTTTTTAATTTCCGTTATAAATTTAGCTACAAAGAATAATACTAAGGAGTAAATTTTATGTAAATAAATTATACTAATAAATTTATTAAATAATTAATTTTACGTTTCATAACTTTTTTCTACCTTTTCTTAATACTTACAAGCCGTCGGATACTATCTGAGATTTCTAAATAAAATTACAATATCCTTCAATATTAAACGTACTGATGGAGTACGTAAAATAAGGAAGTAAATTCCTGAATTATTTTTTCTAGTCTCAGAAGGTTTGATAAAAAAATTAAATCCTCACAATAATTCACCAATAATTGCGATAGCTGTATTTCATAGATACGTTGTGAAAATAAAATTTACAAAGCAATGAACGAAAAATTAGGGTAGCGGAAGATCGCTTTTTAGATGTTTTATTTTAACTTTTTAGTGACCTCACAGACACCATAATGAAAGTAAATTTTTATTGAGTAATAAGTAGAAGTAATAGTAGTAGTTGGATTAGAATCAATCCAACTCCGGCTGTTATATATATTTATATTAAAATAGGAAGAGATGCATTAGAGAACATCCCATTATGGCGGTATATACCTACCCTCCGGCGATAACATCCTTAAACAAAACTATAACGGACGTCAGTTAGTCAGTCATGACATGTGCGCTCTTCGTTTGTATTGAGTCTAAATCCCCGATTAATCTCCAACTTTATGGGCTTTTGTTCAGCCCTATTCATTTTTTACATCGTTCCGAGATAATAAGAATAAATCACGACCGATTTCATATAAACAACCTTATTATAGCTTCATAGTGCTTATTTTTGAATAAAATTATAACAATCATTTGGTTTTCCAATTTTTACTTTAATGTCGTAGACATAAGAATTACTTTTGCATCTGCTAACAATAAATTTTACCAGCATTAACTTTGTCTCTCGGTCACATCAGTCAATCCGCGTATTATCATTTTGACAAAATAGTAATACCATCTCTTCAGATTTATTGGGTAGAACACGATGAAAGTTACCATAGGTCGATAAAGGAATTTTGCATCCTTGTCACATTTTGTTGAAAGAGTGAGATGTGAGACATTGATGGCATAATAAAAGACCTACTTACAGCAAAACGGAGCCATAATATAGTGATTTTATAAAAACCGGTAGAGTGAATTACTGACTGCCAACCGAACTGGGCGTTTAGAAACTTGATGAAAAAACTTAATTTTATATATAATTAATAAATTTATGTTAATATTTATATTTAGAAAAATATCATAAAATTTTCAGCTGTGTATCTATTCATAACACCTTTAATAACTCGGTGTATTAACGAACAAAATGAAATAAAGTTACACGTCAATAACAGAAATCATCATAAAACGGATTTTTAAAAATTGTATATTTAAAAATTTTGTACCTAAACATCACTGAATCAAAATATTAACAGAGTGAAGGATAGCTGCTGACAAGTTGCGTTACGTAAGCAGTCAGGCGAAGAGTTAAAAATAAACTGATGCAAATTGAAAAACATTCTATAATGCATCTTTATTGTTATTTATAATGGTATTTTATGAAAAAAATATAAGTAACCAAATTTATTGTTATGTTTGAGGAGTCTAGTTGCTGGGTGGGAGTTAATTTTCTTCTGTATTTGCATTTTTCTTGTCACCAATATATGTATCAATATGTGTATCAATACCAATGTATGTATTGTTAATATATATATAAATATATAATGTTCATGTTCATTTTCATCTACCTTTTACAACGATTTTTACATATCTTGTTAACTATCTACAAGATATATATAAATCAAAAACACCGCCATCTGTTGCTATAGTTCTGAACTTTTTGATAAGAGATTGTTAAACTTGGTTTATGTTTATGATCATATTATAATTAAAAGCGATGCTTATTTTGAACCAAAACTATGACAAATTTTTCATTGAAATATAAAATTGTAGCACGAAAACAACAAATTTTAATTAAAGAAGAATATATTATTTTTTTTTTCTATACAATTTATCAGTTTTTTTATTAAAGAAATATTCAAAAATTAAGTACCACAAAAAACTATATCAGTTCCACCGTAGCTTGTAATTAATAATTCAGAGTTTGTCGTCGAAAATCTATAGACAATTGTATATTTTTTTTCCAATAAACCTAGAACTTAGTACGTCAGAGACGGAAAACTAGTGCAGGCCGCAGTGCCGTATATTTTTATGTGTGAGTTTGCGTACTTTATTTACGATATCTAAACACATTGAAAGAGAACACTCACACTACAACCACAGTACAGAGTAGAAGCTAGTAGATAGCTGTCAAAAATCTTTTTGAATGCAAGACGAGTGCAAATTCGTAAAAATGAATTTGGCTTTAAAAAATATTTAAATCTAAGTAATGTATGCTAATAGTTTGAATGAAACTATTTTCTCTTGTTGGATAACAAGTAGTACTTACGCTGACGATAGACACCATGGTGCAGTGTCATCCGCCGTTGGAAATAGAAGAATTACCAAAAGAAGACGAAGAAAGATTAGAAAAATTATTTTCTAAATTAGACAACGATGGAAATGGAAAGATCGATATCCACGATCTTTCCGTCGCGCTCAAGGAGTTGGCCCCACATATAAATCGCAGTTACGCAGAGGTTAGAATTTAAAACATTTTTAACTTTATAAAAGTAACGGTGCTTTTGCTAACTTTCGACTCAATGCGTCACCGCGTGTAAATATCTATTTTGTGAAAATAATAATTCCATAGTAGGAGTTACATGAATAATAAAATGAAAATAATTTTGTGTCTGTAGCTTGATTTTGCATCAATATATATACTTCTGTAAACAGAGTCAAAATGCAAGAGAATTTAAGATAACCGCTTTTTTTTG
The DNA here is from genome assembly GCA_018231745.1 of Danaus eresimus. NCBI lineage: Eukaryota > Metazoa > Arthropoda > Insecta > Lepidoptera > Nymphalidae > Danaus > Danaus eresimus. Next base: position 23,107 of record DVQP01000096.1, read on the forward strand.
TCAAATCTATTATCTATATATTCATGATGTGTCTGAAATTATAGTATTACTGCTAAAAAATGTTATGACCTAAATATGATCACTGCATTTATTCTTAAACTGTGTTATTTTGGTTTAAACAGTAAAAATATATATCTTATATAGCTATTTAGACAAATACCTATTTACAATGTCCAAACATTTACTTGCCTTCTAAATTTTACTGATTGTTAAAAGTAAAATAATTAAACTGTAATCTATATGTCCAATTGATCAAAATTTAAATTCATTTCTATAAAATTACTTAAACATAATAGGTACATATTAGAATAGGTATAAGAGTTTTTGTATTCTTAGAGTTATATTTAATTAAGTAACAAATGTAGATGGCTCGCTTTTTTTGTTTTAAAATGCTTTTTAATTATCTACATTTGCCAACCATATATTCTAGGATTAGTATAAATAATTATATTAAACTAGTTCAAGTCATATCACAAATGTCTTTGGTGTTCTAACACAATTTTTAAATATTTCAATTATTTTGTATATACAACTGAATTTGTTATCATTCAATATAAAATATTTAGTTACCATATTGGAACACTATCCACAAAAGTTTTTTCAGGCATCTAAGCATTCTAGTTTAAAGATATTTCATAAGATATTAATGATATAAAAATTAAATTGTTTATGGAATTCCTCAAACAATGCGAAGCTGTGCAAAACCTGGCTGGTGCAAACTCATTTCATTTTTTTGTGCCATAATATGTTTGTATTATGACACAAAAACTTAACAGACATAAAATGAATTTCAAATTGCAGCATACTATAAAATTTATTACGGGGGCTATTCAAATTGTGAAATTGAAATTTCCATAGAATACATAGTCTTTGCCCTAATCTAATACAGGTTCTTGATATAATGGGATGAAGTGTGCAAGGCATACTATTGCATATTGGCTAAGCTAGGCATTAAACATCATAATACTGTTATAGAACATGTTGGGTGAACCCAGATTTGTTTAGAGCTTAACAAAAGAAATCCATGTCAATGTCACCAATGTCTTTACCTTTTTTAGTTTAGAAGATTTAATATTTAACAAATGTAAGAAAAGCTTATAGCGTTGTAATTTTTTATGATAATATATTATGTTATCGTCTCAGTATTGCATTAAAAGCATGACAAATTAATGGTATGACTGTTTTAATGGTTAAAGTTATTTGGCAAACATTTTTGGCAACATTATATCCATGAACCTATTTCTATTTAGGTTAGTTTAAAATTGATACACATAAAAGATATTCTATTGCCGCGTCTTAAATGTGTTTGGCTTACACTGGTTTCTAAATGTTCCAGAAATTTCTAGCGAAGTCTGGCAAGGATGCTGGTGATGTAACACTTTCGGAGTTTATACATTATGTGAGGGAGCATGAAAAGAATCTCCGGCTGCAGTTCTCTCATCTTGATAAAAATCAGGATGGTACGATGAGTTAACAGATTAATTAACTATATACATATATAGACATTTGTCAATTGCATTATTAAAATTTAACTTGAAAACAATTTAGTATAAATAAATAAATAATTAGTAATACAATATGTATTTAATACTGAATTTGTGCATACATTAAATTAGTGTATTTTCTAAATCTTAGGTAAGGTTGATTTGGAAGAGCTTATCTCTGCATTCGCTGATCTCGGCATCGCCATTGGAAGGAATGAAGCAACTAATTTATTGAAAAGGTTAGTGTTAATAATATTTAAAACTGCTTGCGTAATCTTTACATAAATTTATATATTTGTAAGATTATCCTTTATTTCAACTATTTATATATCAAAGATTTTTTCATTCATAGCAATTAAATATGTATAAGAATATATATGTAAATTTCAGAAGAGCTGGAATGAGACATTACTGGTGGTAAGTCTGTGTGTTCTTTAGGGACTAGCAACCCTATTGTATTAATATTAATTCATTATATTGTCTGTGTTACAAATAACAAAAATCATATTTTGTCAAATAAATATCTGTATGACATGTTATGTGGTATATTATTTGCATTGTTTATGACGGATACATTAATTGAATGTCATTTAATGCATCAAGTGAATGAAAGACATTAAAATTTATTGTCCAGTGTATTGTTTGATCCAATGTTTGGATAACAACGGAGTATTTTTATCACATTGTAATCTATTTGTTCATAATAGGTTCAGCATAATATAAAAGCCGTATGTATACTGTCAGAATTGTTTTACAGATTGAAATTGTGATTCCATTCCAAATTTAAAACATCTTTCATGTTTGGGTTGTTATTTTTTCACCTTATTTTTATAGCTGCTACTTGCTTTGATGAAGCTATATAAAAAGACAATAGCCTTCAACACTGTTATAGAATTTCCGATCATAGTGTCAATTACAAGTGTCTATTTCGTTAATATAATTGTTCGACTCCAAGAAGCAGGTATTCGTGTTGACGTCACTCTAATTAAAAATAATAGAAGTAATTTTAAATCGGTGGCTACATTTAATTAAATAAATTTAGAGTAAATTAATATACAAAACTGGAAATGTTTCATTGTATAAGTTATCGTGACTACCAAACACATTAGCTTTTTATTTAGTTTTGTTCATAATAGCACAAACGGATAATTGTAGTAATATCATTAATTGGGTAGGATCGTAATACATGTACAAGTGGAACGGTAATGGATGGTACAATACATTTAAAACAAGTGTTGTAATATCTGTAAATATTTTCACAGGATGGATCAAGATGGCAGCCTGAATATAAGTTATGATGAGTGGCGTGACTACCTCCTACTGGCCCCAGCGACAGACATACACGCACTCATACACTTCTGGAGACATTCTACTGTGAGTATTTCTAACATTATAGTATTTCTTATTATTAAAAAAATAATACAGAAATAGTTCGTATTAACGGCGTTCTATGAATGCTGACTTAGTCATGTTAAAATAATTTATTGAGATCGTGTTATTTAATAATATTATATTAAAGTATTGAATACGAATTGTTATTATGTTGTAGACCATCAAAAAAAAAAATGCGTGTATTATAATTAATATCCAATTAAGTAGTTAATTGGATATTAATAAAAATTATGAAAATAGTGTTCTTTTTTTGTTTTTCTTTTTTCAAATTTCGGTATATTATAAAGTTTAGATGTATTCGGTATTTATTCAGGGTATTATAAAGATAACGATCGTTTTGCCCGTCACATTATATTTTCTTTAAACATAACATGAGTTTCTTATGTAGATCTGAAGATACCTGAATGTGTCTACTGGATATAATAATTTTTGAAGTTGAAGAAGATGGAATATAGCATTATTTATAAAAGTCAAGTCGAAGACCGTTGGAATATCGTTAGTGAAAACAAATTGTCTCCTTTATAATTTTATTTAATATAATTAAGGCTTTAGTCGTGATATTACTAAGTTATTTACTAAGAATTATATAATACGGGGTAATAGTTTCTTTTTGGAACTTTAATCATGTGTTTCTTGAATCCTAGTATGCGAAAAAAAAAGTAAATCACGACCTTTTTTTTTTATAATATAGACCAAGATCTCTAGAAAGATCGAAAGATTTATGTTAAACAAAAAAGTTGTTTTCACAATGATAGCCGATGTAGAATGTAGGAATTAGCCTTGAAATATTTGGAAAGGTATATATTTATTTATTTTCCACGATGCTTATTGATATATTCACATCGAAATTGTCAATAATGTTATTCAACATAATATATGATTTTTTAAGACTCCTGATAGCACATCATCAATCATTTATTAGGCGTCTTTATCGATCACGATACTCTTTACACAAAGAATATGAAATATTTCATACAAATTATTTATTATTCATTAAATCCAACCCTTTCGGACTAGTTACGGTCTTATTTCTAAGCATTGTAATATAAAAGTTGATAGTAGTTTATTCGTTATCTGTTTACATACAAGATACCTTTATAACATCTCTTGTCTATGTTATAACAAGTGTAATAATAAAATTACCACACCATTAAACTTATCCATCTATTAAATATTATGTTCTTGACTGTACTACGATTAAAGTTACGTAAAAATTATGCAATCAGAATGCAAAATCGTTTGTATATAGCATGGAGCTGAAACATTTACAATCATAATTGTTCTACAAAACTAAGATCTGTTCATACTAAAATATAATTGTTCATATAAACACGTTAAGCCTATATGGCATCACTTAGCTTTACTTAGCGAAATATATTTTCTGTTTCAGAATATTCGAATTTTAAATGTTTTTTTTTTTTCGGGATTTGTAATTTGTGTTATGTAACGCAAAGGCCAAACAACGTTAACCCAGACCTTAGATGCGGATTCGGCAAATCATAATAAAAATATGTTTATAGATATGACGATAGGTCAGGTGTCATCGAGTTCAAACATATGACCGGACTAAATGTGCGTCTTGTAGCCCCGGTGTGGCTGAGTTATTCGATAATTGGTTGAATCTTGAACTGCTGTAGAGGACGCGCCGTGGGCGGGTCTACTACGCAGTTAACAGCGACGTCACACAACCACTACTGACGAGTTGACACTGGATATTGGATAATGTATTGCGTAAATCGCATCTAGATGATAGACATATTATACATCGCTCTTGATTTTGATATTTAATTTTTTTTTATACGAGAAAATAAAGAAAATTCATTGACGATTCGATTAATTTATTTTCATTGACAATCACTGTCAACTTTGCTATTTTTATTATCTGTATTTTATCTAAAGGTTTTGCATATGATAACAAATGGTTATAACCCATTAAATTTATTGGATAGAATGTATTAGGTATTGAAATGTCATTATATTTGGAGGGCTCCAACTTTTGTCTTGTCAATATATGAATGTATAAGTTCTTAGCCTTAATTACACGTGTACTTGATAAGTACGTTGTTAATAAATTCTATCACAATATATTAATAATAGTTGTAAGATGATAATTTAAATTAGCTATCAGACTTTTGTGGTGACACCAAAAGGACGTACCTTCCCTACAACTTTATTAATAAATCGGATTTTAAGTTAACTATAAAATGATACTGTCTTAAAAACATTCCATAACGTATGTCTTGTGTTTTCTAGATCTGCATCTCAATGTTAGAACGCAATATCTATGACACATATACAGTGTAATACTAGCTTTATTTTTGCATGTAATTTTATTATATAAACGTAGTGCATACAAGCTATCTCCTCGATAGGATAAGGGGCAATAATGGGAGACTAAGGTACGGTGCTTGAAGCTCGCCCGTTGAACTGATGTTTACTATGGAAAATTTTAATGTTACGTTTCGTATCTTAGGAGTTTTTCCATTCACACAGTTACACACCCTTTCTGTTTAATTTATTTCGTTGTTCTATTACTATTTACGGTAAATAAATTGCTTCATGAACGTCTATAAAATTTAATATCTATAAAATTGCTATTATTTTTGTTGGTTTGACGTTGAATAATTTTGTGAATGGTTTGATTATATTAGGAAATTCGGTTATCTACAAGGACAGTAAATAAAATTTTAGATACTAAGATAATTTCGTCTACTCTTTGTTTGGAATACGTTATAGTTTATATTAAAAACATTTAATTATTAATGCTTTTTCGTAACTGGACTAACTGAATTTATATTTAAAAGTGTGAAAAAGTACAATTGACGATAGACGATACCTACATGGTTATCATGAAACCTGAAAAGTTTTAATTTTATATTTAAACAGACGTCATTTAATTAAATATCTATGTAAATTTATTCAAAATAGTTCCGGCCGTCTTAGTGTCAAGAAAAAATTAAACAAATCAACTGAAAATATTTCTCTTTAAGGATTGACTAGCTAGAACAATTAAGTCGTACTTTAATACTTTTATTTTTCTATAAAAAATGTAACGATTGCTTAGTTAAAGTTTCTTATTTAACCTTAATATTTTCAAACATTTTACCTGTTCGATAACGGAAATAACGCTGATGATAAGGAACTTAGAAGGCCCATACTTCGTTTCCTCCAATATATTACAAAACTGCAAGGCTGTATTATGTAAATGAAAAAAAAACAGAATTAAAATGTACTAAATATATTACAGTTATATATATACCACAATTGATATGAAGCAATTGACATACATCTGGATATATATATCTATAAATTTAACAAAGATTTGTTTTATCCATTGAAATTGGTGGAGTCAATGGAAAGCACTAGTTTTATGAAATGGTTATTCATCAATGATTTTTGTATCAAGCCTTGTATTTTGTTTTATTCACGACATTTATCTGTCTTTCTTTTATTGAGTTACAGTATTTTTCCTCAGCCTAAAATTAATGAGGGGCTTGTTTTCGCAGTCAGTTATAAATGTATATATTTTTTATAAAAAATATCGGAGGATTACATATTTAGCAATTTATTCACATTATACTCTGCCTCCATACGTGGTTGGACTTTAATCATCTAATGAAGTAATGTCATTAGTCATCACTTCTCGTCATGATTACGGATTTTACATTTATATTCTGCGATAGAGACATTTATTGGATAATATCTTGTAGCATTCTGCTTAATGATAATTTCGGAATAATAAAAACCCAGTAGAATTACAATTTAAGACACTTGGAAAATACTTGGAACATTGTCCAGTTACTTAGACTCTCATCAAAATTTGTAGTTTATATGCATTAACAGTACTGAATACACTGGCATTCTGAATTACATACATACATTAAATAAATTCGAGTCCTACTTTCACTATGCTAATTACTCTATAAGACACGCGTCGCAATAACTTTCATTGGTGACTTAGATTGAGAGAATTTGTTGTATTTAAGAAATTTCTCAAAATCCCGGCTAAGCGAAAAACCTCATCGAATCCCCTCCATATTCCACGAACGACACATTTTACTGTACAACATTAATGATAAGCGGCGAAATATTTTAGTATAGTTGATTAGTGGGGGCATGGCAGTCCGGTGGTTACTGTACCGAAGCGGTTCCTCGTGTGTCGTACATTCGACACGCGGACTTAGTCATCATTGTGTGAATGTTCTTCAACTAGACAATACGCATTCTAGTATGTGCTGTGCCAATACGTTAGCTTGAAGTATCACTGTTGATCTGATAGTAAAGTTCCAAAGAAATATATCTGTGATTTATTTTTAATAGTTAAAATATTTTTATACAATTTAATTTATAATAAATAAATAAAATGTCTCTGGAGTTGGAAGAAGTTACGGGACAGACGGGCGATGTGTTCGAGGATTTCCTCTTCGTTTTTCGTCGTTGTTTGGCAAAGGTAAATGCATTCTAATTCTGAGTGAACTTAGAACGTCTTTATAATTTACGGTCGGCAGTCACAATATTGCTCTAGAGTCTAGACGTTGTCGGTGCTATATAGTTTACCTCACCATATTGACCAACGAACATGAATGAACATAGTGATATTCTTGAATGGATCCTAAAGGTAAATTAGTTATAGTGAATTTTTCTTTCAAACGCCTCTTCTATATTGTTGCTGAATAACTTGGAACGATTTCAACATGTATAGAAGTATTTTTATATTGTTACATATGCTATATTCCTTACGACGGCACGTGAATGCTGTAGGTTGGGTTTTAAATAATTATTTTAGTTCCGTCGCCATGGAAACAGCTGATCTATATATCATGTAGGTATGTAACCAAGGTTTCACGTTCAGAATACGTAATCACGGAACACGACACATGAGTACATATTGTAGCATCTTGAAACTTCGCAGACGATGAACGTCGTTATATTTTAATTTGATATTGTCTTCGAGTAGGATAACCCAGTGATAATGGTCTTGTTAAATATATGGAATATTCTAGATCATGTCTTATCTTTTTATTTATACAATAGTTAATACACATAAACGTTAATTTGACCTCGACCTTATGAAAGGTTTTATCTTTATAACCATATGTGTTCACTTTCACGATTCATCTGCTATGTCTTGTTTAAACTGACATACATATTGCTTATTAGTTGTAGAATTTCTTCTAACATATAATTTGCTAAGCGAACTTTCGATTCGAGTGTCATTGCCACTTTCATATCATATTCATAACATTAACCTCGATATGCGGTCGAAGATTTTTTTTATTTAATAATATGATATTTAAGTATAATATGATATTTAACTATATAGATATAATATAAAGATATAATACTTAATAGCCATGCGATTTGAAAATTTGGAAAAGCTGATTGTAAGCAATAAAAATGTATCGTTAATCATTACTTTAATAACATAACTAAAGATCAAATCAATTATAATAAATATTTTTTATTTACATTATTATTCAATCGACAGTTCCAAATGGTATTTTTAAAAGCAGGGAATTTATAATTTTATGTACGCTTAGCGAATTCAAAGGTCACGCATTTGCTTAGCAACAGCAAGTCCATTTGACATTTATATTGGAGCAGAGAAGTTGATTCATTTAATTATTTTTTAATATCATTAACGAAAAGTCACTAGCCTGACAGCAGACAGAAGAGCCATATATATTTTGTGGTGTGTGATATCAGAAATATGCAGACGTTCAACGAGAATATAGGTTACTATTTATCTGTTCGGAATGACGTCACGAAGTTTAATGAGGACAAGTTTCCTTAACATTGAAATTGTCGCTGGCTCGAGCGATGATTTTTTACAAATTATTTTTTGTGGCTCTATATATAGGAAAATATTTAATATTGTTACATGTTTTTGTATAAATTTATTTCGATAAAGCATGAACTATTGCGTATAACAATAGTTCATGGCAATGGATTTAATAAATCAGGATTTAACACGTTTATGTATACGGCTAGATGGAAGAGACATTTTCAATCACAGCCGACTGATTAGTTTTTGTGATTTGGTTTATAATGTGTACATGTATATTGTGATTCAGGATTTTCAAGAGCTTCGGAGACAATGCCAGGAAACCTTTCAAAAGTAACAAATCAGAATTGGTAAATATTATTTGTAGCAGAACATCCTAATGTGATTTTTTTTAATATATCAATTTATTCACACAAACAATGCATGTCCTATATTTAGAAGTAAACTTTGATTTGCGAGCGAAGGTCTATGATATGTACCTACAGATTATATTTATTGAGCATTTCTCATTTTAGTACATTTTTATTGGTTATATTTCAATGTTTACTTTAATTTTTGAATTGATTCATAATTCACTACTTTGTCTTGTCAACGTGTACTCATGTGTCGTCACCGCGTGCGCAATCTTTGAACTCATTGCGTCATTACAATGAAACTCAATACGGGAAAGTCCTAGCGTTAGCTTTTATATCTAAAAATGATAAAAGAAATATTTTTTAGACATTATCATACACACTATCATGAACTGGCTTCATAAAATTCAATACGGTTATTAAAAAGGCTTTTGAAAAGCAAATAACGTATCTATATAATAACAAGACAAGTCTGTAATATATTAATGAACGAAAATACAGGGAGACGTATAGAATGCGTACAAATTTTATGTAATTTTTATTTGAGAGTTAAAAAGCAGTATATTTTATATAGTATACAGCGTTTTTATAAAATCATAGATAAGATAAAGAACGTATAATCATCCCGTTCACTTTTTGCTTGTCGTGCTTGCCACATTTTTTTACTAAACATAATAAGCGCCCAAGGACGCTGACGTGTGGTACAGACGTATTTTACGTACTGATAATGTATGACAATTATGGATAAGATACAATCGTTTGTTACATTATTAGAAGTAACTTATATAGCGTCAGAAAACTAGATTTAGGTTAAACACATAAAAATCTAGTCACATGTTGCATAAAAATCATATTTTTATTACACCTTGTGCCAAATGTGGTGTTTTAGGAGACAGATTAAAAAAAATTACATAATTAGAACCTTTTTCATATATCTATATTATGTATCCGTGAAAAATTTAATAAAATTATTCACGGATTTTATTTTGAAAATGCATTTTGTGTATATTTTTAATTAATTTATTTTACGATGATTGCAATGACGAAATTCAGCCTTTAAATATGTACTTAGTTTTTTGAAGACTTCTCTGTTGTAACATCACAAACCAAACTATGATCCCGAATCTATTTTTACATCACAGGAACTGCTTAAAAATACACATCGAGCTCTAGCGAGCATTACAGTGGGCTACGGTCTCATTGAGATTCATAACATTTTAAACGCTCAATGTGAAATTATTTCGATATTGAATAATGTTCTATATAATAATAAAAAGCAAAAAGTGTTCATTGGATTACCTATATAATTTTAATATGTTATTTTTGTGTAGATTTATTTCACTAACAAGACATTAAATGTTGTCTTTGATATGTTTACAGATATCCTGTGTATTGTTTGTTTTGGTTCCTTCAATATTTTAAATAAATATTTTTTACACGGATATTTACAAAGGCAGTGTAAAAGAAAAACATTATTATATTATCATATAACCTTTTCCCTTACATCTTGAAGATATAAAACGTATACAATAATTCATTTATTAATTATTATGATTCAATACGCTGATATGAGTGTACGTACGATAGTTACCAGTTGTATGTATGTTATTCTAAAGTTCGAAGGAAGCTGTTAGCTGTGACATACGCAGTTATGTTTTTACATTACAAACAAATTTACAGTCGTGACGTTTTATTGACTATTCGAGGCATGTATAAATATTATTTAACGATTTGCTATGTATAAATAAAATAAACTGAGGACAAATGAATTTTTATTACCATAAAAATAAATGTAATTACTTCCTTTAGACTTCATTGTCATATATTTATTTTCTTTCATTGAAGAATGTTGTGATGTTTTAGAAATGGTTGAAAAAGGTATAGATTTGTCTTATACGAAATAATTACAAATTAACCTTAAATTCAAATTCCAATGATCGCCTATTTCATAGATTGAAACAACTATTATGTTTAAGCAATTGCTGCGTAACAAAATTGTGGGTCCGTTCGATCACCCTTGACACCGTTTTAATTCAACAATTCATTATTTCTAACCTTCGTCTAAAGTTTTTTTAATACCACCTGAAATTACGTTATGTTCTGTGGTAATCACGCGGATGTACTAGAATCCATAACGAGCCTTCCATAAATGGATATTAGATAGAAATGTAGTTGTACAATCTCCTTTCAAAGTTAAATTGAATCAATTAATTAAATAAAATCATTTCCTATCCGAATATCTTTAAACGCAAAAGGCATTTTTATAAATGGCAATTATGGATACACAAACCCGGAAAATTATGAAACACAATGTAAAATCACAACTATTTCTTACGAGAAAGAAATTTTGAAGAAAAAAAATAAGATTCTCTATGCATCCGAATCCCGATCTCTTTACTCATTACCTATAAAGGAGATAGAAAAAACACATCAGTATTTGTCAATATGTAAATTTGTCACGTAACCTCTAATCTTATCAGGCATCGAACTATATCATTTTCGTCTTGGTGTAAAATAAATTAATAATGAATAGAACTGTACAGTTCCTCATCAAATTCTTCGTTGAAGCAGTTCTTTTCAAGACGAAAATGATGTATTGGGAATACTTAGTTGCATTTATATCCATGACTTTGGATACAAATGCAATAAACTCTGTATATAACGCAACGGTAAATATTACACACGTGTTAAGAGTACTTTTTAA